>WEIT01001129.1:697-20816 GCA_013389985.1 Dryoscopus gambensis
AAAAAAAAAAAAAAAACAAACTGAAGAAATTAAAAATAATTGCATTTCTGCATAAAAATACTGAAAATAGCATGAGGGATGGGGAACTAACACACCTAATTTGATCATTTTAGGTTACTTAAATTTGAGATGACACGCAAACCAAATTCAGGCAACAGAATTCAGTAAAGTCAAATTTAGACTAAAGAAAGCTTCATCTCTTTAACTCAAAAAACCCATCTTTCTCACAGTAAACATAACAAACCTATAGCATGAGCATAACCTAACCTCTGCATCCATTCAAACTTCCTGGCATCTAGATTTTTCAAATCCCTTTCCCCATCTCTGTTCAGCTTTTCCTAAACAAGATGAAGAGCTAGCTCTCCTCACCTTCACAGTTNTTCTGAAACTGCTATTTCAGCGGTCTCAAATATGGACAACACACCACAGTGAACACGTAATGAGTGGATGCCTTCCTGTTGCTACTCCTGGGCAGCTTTGTCACTGACTCTCAGACCTTTGGCTTTGTGATTCCCTTTAACACAGTGCTCCCCAGAGAGCAATTTAGAATTTATTACAGTATCTGTGTCCAAGTATGACATCGTGGCTTCCAACAGCAGCCACATAGCCATTGTTAGAAAGTGTATGATTGCTCAAAATGTCAATAGCCATGAAACAAGAAAGCCAAATTCATTTAGTGTTACTGCAATGTTTAATATTAACTAAAAAAAAAAAAAAAAACAAACTGAAGAAATTAAAAATAATTGCATTTCTGCATAAAAATACTGAAAATAGCATGAGGGATGGGGAACTAACACACCTAATTTGATCATTTTAGGTTACTTAAATTTGAGATGACACGCAAACCAAATTCAGGCAACAGAATTCAGTAAAGTCAAATTTAGACTAAAGAAAGCTTCATCTCTTTAACTCAAAAAACCCATCTTTCTCACAGTAAACATAACAAACCTATAGCATGAGCATAACCTAACCTCTGCATCCATTCAAACTTCCTGGCATCTAGATTTTTCAAATCCCTTTCCCCATCTCTGTTCAGCTTTTCCTAAACAAGATGAAGAGCTAGCTCTCCTCACCTTCACAGTTAAGGACATCTTCAGCTGAACAGAAAGAAGAGAGGCCATAAAACAAGGATTCTTTATTTGAAAGTATATACAGCTTTTTGGCTGATACACAGGGGATGCCTACAGCTGACAAGCTCTCATTAACAGTTGGCTCGGATTACTGTGAAGGTATCCAAGGAAATGGAAATAATCTCAAAGAAGGAGATAGGTCAAGAAGTGAGAGGAGGAGGAGGGAAAGGATTAGCTTCAATGGAGTTTATCATCTGAGGAATCTTTTGTTAACAGTGTGTGTATCTGTGTGTAGGAGAAGCACTGAGTTAAAATCTCAGAAGTCATTCTTTTAAAGGTAAGCAGTAGTCCAGGAAGGTAAAAATGATAACTACTCCATGACAATTCCATCTGTCTTTTGTACATCTCTTATTAAAATGAAAACTGAAGTATTTCATATTTGAAAAAGGATTTTTGAAGTCACGTAGCAGAATGAACATGTAACTTGAAGCCTTTTTTTCTTAACACATAACCCCGAGAAAAAGCTTTCTATTGGTATCCTCCACCTTGTCTGAGCAGTTAAACGCACAGGTTGTTCCAAGGATTGCACCAGTGCTATTCTAATTGCATTTGGGACACCACAGGTTGCTCACTATCACAAAACGAAGATACTGGACTACTTCAGAACCACCCACACAATTTGCAGACATGCAGGAAAGCACACAGTAAGCAATTACCCATCTTTGGCTGCAGTGGTTTCATTGCCGTAAGTGGCTGAACACCTACTAGAAAACATACCACAAAAAGAAACATACCAAGCAATAACATAGTGTGCAGACGGCATTTCCATCTATATGACCCACATCAGCACTCTTTTAAAAACACTGCAGCTGAAATGTCCATCCTGCGGGAAGATGTACTTAAAATCAGTATTTGATAGAAGAGGTTATTTGCATCCATGAGCACTTCTCTATAAAAAATCAAAACTAAGGAAAAATGAGAAAGTAGGGACAAGATACCAGGCCATTTGAAAACCTAGAGCAGGAAGGTCTTGGAGAAAAGACAGCTTCAGAGAAAAAGGAGTAGGGAAGAGTTCTGAAACAACAGCAGTTCTAGTAAAATTCACAAACCTTTGAGGGCCCAAAGAGATGGGCAGTTAATGAGAGTCAATGACTGAGCCAGTAAAAGATTTAAGAAGCCCAGGATAAAGTGTCTTGTTATAATCAAACTTTGACTCAGAGGCTTCTGATCAGGTGTCTGAAAAAACCCAACAACAATAGCAACAAAACCTAAAAACCTAGCACAAACCCATAGCTTTAGATAGAAGAAAATACATTAAACATATTCACACATAGGGTTTTTGTGAAATACAAAAGAAAATAAAGTTTGGCAGCACTATCAATGAGAAGATCATACATTTGTCAACAGAATCATTTTTCAGACATAACCTGAACCATGGAGGTTTAAATGAAAGATTTGCTCTACTAACAATATTATAATGAGTACAGTCATCAACTCTTCCTAATACTTAGACTGCCTCTTAAAGGCTTTGTGGTTTCTAAACCAAACATCAACTGGGATGTCATTAAAAGAGCAAGATTAAAGTTTATGAGAATGAAACTCAATATAAGAACATAGAAAAAATGGTGAAAATACATGTACCCTGCAGACTCTCTTCTCAACTTTAAGATTTTATAAAAGCACAAAGGATCTCAAGTCACATTTTCTACCCTTAAGCAGAATTTATTTGGCACTTGAGCTTTTTTTTTTTTTAATCAGTCATTTCTTCTTTGTTTGATTAGCTGCCAAGAAGTTTCAACCCTCAGCTTTAAAACAGTTGTCTGGACTAGAACAGGCAAACAAAAAAACCCCTCTGAATTCATTAGGATAACATCTGATAACACTAAAACAAAAAAAAAAAAACCACCAAAACCAACAAAATCAAAAAAACCCCACACTCTTCAATGCAGCTACAAGTAAAATCATAAGTTTGGGGGGAAAGAATGAATGCAACACTACCAGCCATATCTCAACAATATTCACTCCTTGCTTACACTCTGATCACCCTGTTTCAAAGTTCATCAAGAAAATAAGTAGAAAAAAATGGCTTTAATAATAAACTCCTGATCTATTTTCCTTTATAATGGACAGACTCTAAATGGTACCACAGAGGACTAGCTGATGGCCTAAGAGGAAAAAAAAGACTGGAATAGTTTGGGGAAATAGCAGGAGAGGATCATGGTACTCAAGAACACCAACACAAAACAAGCTAATTATTCTTTTAGCCTGAAAAATGCGAAACTGTTTAAAAGTGAGCATTCAAAACAGTACATAATGGGCCAATAAAGCTCATAATTAGAGTTCAAAGCTTAGAGATCAAATGCAGTTAAATATTTCTAGGAATAGGAAGACTAAGTTTTTGTACTTAAGAACAAATAAAACATGTACGTTTCAAGACATCAGCCATCCAATATCTATTATATAAATAGTTTCATTAGGGTCTCAGTAGGTACTCAGTATAGGTTATAGAATCATAGGATGGTTTGCATTGAAAAGGACCTTAAACATCATCTAGTTGCACCCCCCTGCCATGGGCAGGGACACCTTCCACTGCAAGAGGCTGCCCAAAGCCCCATCCAACCTGGCCTTGAACACTTCCAGGGATAACATATCCAGAAGTTCTCTGGGCAACCTGTCCCACTGCCTCACCACCTTCACTGTAAAGAATTCCTTCCTAATATCCAATCTAAACTTACCATCTTTCAGTTTAAAGGCATTCTCCCTTCTCCCATCAATACAGGACCTTGTATAAAGTCCCTCTCCAGGTCTCTTACACCCCGTTTAGGTACTGGAAGGTGCTCTAAGGTCTCCCTGCAGGACTCTCTTCCCCAGCCTGAACAACCCCACTTTCTAGCCTGTCTATATAGGAGAGGTGCTCCAGCCCTCTAAGCATCTTTGTGGCCCTCCTTTGGACTCTCTCCAACACATCCACATCCATTCTATGCTGGGGGGCCCAGAGCTGGACACGCCAGGTGGGGTCTCACAGGAGCAGAGCCTGTCAGGGTCCCTCTGAATTGCACTCCTTCCCTCCACATGACACAGCTGGTAGTCATCAGCAAACTTGATCAGGGTGCACTCAATCCCACTGTCCATGCCACCAACAAAGATGTTGAACAGTGCTGGTCCCATTACTGATATCTGAGGAACACCATTCATCACTGGTCTCAACTTGGGCACTGAACCATTGACTGCAGCTCCTTGAGCAAGACCACTCAGCCAATTCCTTATCCCCTAAGTGACCTGTCCATCAAATCCATGTCTCTTCAGTTTAGAGAATAGGATGTTGTATGCGACTTTGCTGAATGCTTTGCACAAGTACAGGTAGACAACGCCAGCTGCTCTTCCCTCACCCACCAACACTGGAACCCCATCGCAGAAGGCTACCAAATTTGTCAAGCACCATTTGCCCCTAGTGAAGCCACATCAGCTGTCATCAATGCCCTCCTGATTTTCCATGTGCCTCCGCATAATTTCCAGGAGGATCTGCTCCCTGATCTTGCTGGGCACCAAGGTAAGACTGACTGGTATGTAGCTCCCTGGGTTATGTTTCCCCATCTTCAAACAGTGAAAACTTCATCAGAATGCCACAGCCTCTCAGATACAATGGATAGTGGTTTAGCAACTTCATTGCCACGTCCATCAGGACTCATGAATGTATCTCATCAGGTCCCATGGATTTGTGCACCTTCTGGTTCTTTAGATGGTCTCAAACCTGATCTCCTACAATAGGCAGTTCTTTATTCTCTCTGTACCTGCCTTTGCCTTCTGCACCTTGGGTGGTATGGCTGGAGCACTTGCCATTTAAGACCAAGGTGAAAAAGTCATTGAGTACCTCAGTCTTTTCCATATCTTGGGTCTCCAGGTCTCCTGTTTCCTTCCCTAGAAGGCCAACATTTTCCCTAATCTTCCTTTCATCACTGATGTACCTCCTGAATGTCCTTGACATTCCCAGCCAGATTTAATGCTGTCAGGGCTTTAGCTTTCCTAACCCAATTCCTGGCTGCTCAGACAATTTCCTTGTATTCCTTCCAGGCTACCATCCTTGCTTCCACCTTCTGTACGCTTCTTTTTTGAGTTTGAATTTGTTCATATGCTCCTTGTTCATCCATGAAGACCTCTTGGTGTTTTTGCCTGACGTCCTTTTTTTGGGGATGCATCACTCCTGAGCTTGAAGAACGTGAACCTTGAATATTAATCACCTTTTCTAGGCCCCTCTTTCCTCCAAGGCTTCATTCCGTGGTAGTTTACTAAGCAGGTCCTTGAAGAGGCCAAAGTCTGCTCTCCTGAAGTCTAGGGCAGAAAGCTTGCTGTGCATCCCCCTGGCTGCCCCAAGGACCTTGAACTTCACCAATTCCTTGCCACTGCAGCCGAGGTTGCCCTTCAGCTTCACACACCCCACCAGCCCGTTCTTGTTGGTGAGAACAAAGTTCATCACAGCACTTCTCCTCAATGGCTCCACTACCACTTGGAGAAAGAAGTTATCATCAACACATTCCAGGAACCTCCTGGAGTGCTTCTGCCCTGCTGTGTTGTCCCTCCAACAGATAATGGGATGGTTGAATTCCCCCTTGAGGACCAGGGATTGTGAACGTGAGGCTTCTCCTGTCTGTCTAGAGAGGGCCTCACCTACATGCTCTCCCTGCTTAGGCAGCCTGTAGCAGACCCCCACTACAACGTCCTCCCTATAATCCTGACCCACAAACTCTGCGTTGTGTCCTCACCCACCCCTAGCAAGAGCTCCATGCACTCCAGCTGGTCGCTGACTGGAGTGCAACACCCCCTCCTTGTGTCCCCTGCCTGTCCTTCATAAAGAGCCTGTATCCATCCATTCCATTCTAGTCATAGGACCCATCCCACCATGTCTCACGCAAGTGGCCAGCTCCTGGCAGGTCTTGGCACTTCCCTGGGATTTCCCCATCCCAGGAAACCTCCCCGTATGCTGTGATCCCCCACTCTGCTGTGGAACGTGCCTGCATCACTTCAGTAATCCCTCTTAACTACCTGGCATTACCTACTGTAGATCAATGACATTAGTTATCACTTTCTTCTATGCACAAAAGAAATACCAAGTACTTTTCTATATGCATAAAAGTTCCTATAAACCAACCCACTTGGGGCCCTTGTTTTCAGTACTTGCTGCCAACATTTAAAACAAAAATCAAATCTGAATGACCAAAATAAAGCATAAAGAGCAGTTCTGATAAGCAAAATGGGTCAAACCCACTAAGACTGCACATGGCTTTCTGCAGTACTTGACCAGACTTACAGAAGTCTTTCTAATTGATTAGAAGTGGATTTGCCTGCAAAAAAGATAGTGGAAATGGTCACAAACACCTACAGACCTGCATATGCACATAGCACCTTTAAGTAACTACATGTCATCATCAGCCAAGCCGGAACTTGTCAGCTTCAGAGCAAACAGTCTCACGTGTGTACTCCAGCCCCCGTCCGGAAGGTGCAACTTGTAACACGGATAATTTTGACAATCTACCTCACAACAAATGGTTGGGTTTCCTTGCAATGCAACTGGGCATCAAGCTGTCAAAACAGCCCAGGACCGGCTGTTTGGAAGTGACTGATGCAGACTTGCCACCAAACCCATGTATCATGGAAGAGGTTTCCTTTAGACAGCTGAGAATTAGCAAGGAAGGGGAAGATGCTATTTTGAAGATTAAGCTGTCAAAATTATTTTAGAGAAGCCCAGGGCTTTTGTGCAGATCTGGTCCTGAAGGGTGTGCTCGTACAAGCTGGCCTAGACTACACACAGCTCTCCATTCCCAAATTAATTAATGCAACATTTTGTACCACAGATAAGCCTTCATACCCACGAGTTCAGATGCTCCTTGCAGCTGCATGTAACAAAGTAACTTTTAATACCCTATTACTACAGACTATGCCTTGAGGCTGTATGGACTTTATCTGGTTCAGTATTTCCCGGAAGATGCAGGAACACCATACTTGCACCTTACAAAACTAGGGACTTCCCAACTTTGTGATGCAGTACTTCTCTTAAAAAGAAAGAAAAGAAAAAAAAGAGAGAAATAAAAAAAAAATCCTCAATAAGCACACTGATTACACTGATTTATGGTTTTGAGTTAAATGAGAATGTGGATGTGGTTTATGAAGGGAACATGGTTGCATGTAGACACCTTTAATACTAAAAGTTGAAAAGAGTTTTAATGTTTTCACATGGAGAAACATGCCCAATACTTGATGTTTGGAACAAAGCTAGGAGCAAATTTTAAACAGTGGGAAGAATCACACTTCCCACAGCAGAGGCAACCCTAAGGTGGTTAACCCACAGTCACACAGCAAGCTTCTGGCACACTGAGAAAGAGCAAATGTTCTCCGAAGCCTTAGATCAAGGCATTCATCACAAGCTCATCCCCTCTTTCCAAACATGGCCCTTTGGTACTTGTTTTGAGACTCTAAAGTCTGAAAACAAAAGTATATGCTTTATTCTGACACAAGAATTAATTATATACTACCTTACATTAAAAAAGCATCATGTTAACTAGTGATGATGAATAAAATAGGTTTCCCTTCCATAAAGCCGCTTTAACCTCATTACAAAGCATTTGGCTCAAATAAAATGGAAAACTCTCCCCTTTGATAAAAACAGCATTCATTTTGAGCAACTAGTATGAAGACATACCTGTCTCTCACTTCATATATTCCCTCTATAATCACCATACTCTTCACTGACTTAAAACCAGTAGCACAGCCATAAAACACATAAACAATTAAACAACAAATTTAAGGAAAAAAAAAATCCAACCATTAGTCTCTCTCTTTAGAATCAATTTTACTAGGAATTACAAGAAGAACTAACTTATTTTCAGTGTGAGCTTAACCGCTATTATACCACAATAACATAACAGAGCCTTACCTTGGAGCTGTTGTTATTCATCCTTCCAGTTTCATTCACTACAGGCAAATGTCTCACATAGCTCACAGTCTCTAGTGGGAGCTAGCTACAATCAAAAACTGAAATACGAAGCACAAAGCTCTGTTTTATTCATGGTGCTTTTGTTTGTCAGTTAATTTGAAAGCAATTTTTACAGTGGGAAGAGTAGAGTGGCTTGGTTAAGCTGCCCTCAGACTACACAGCAAAAGGGCAGAGGCATAACCCCTATATAACTAAAAAAATTAACATACAAACAACCGCAGTTTGCAAAGTATCAAAGCCTTTGGTCCCATTCTACACTTACAATGCATACACTGGTGTAACTTTATCAGCTCTGCAGGGATGATGTCATCTTCTCCAAGAACTTCTAAGCGAAATAAGAAACTGGTTCTTTCAACAAGCAAGAAGACCCAATCCTTTTGTTTGGCTTTCATAGAATCATAAAATCATTTAGGTTGGAAAAGACCTTTAAGGTAATCAAGCCTAACTATTAACTGTAGCACTGCCAAGTGAAGCCCTAAACCATATCCCCAAGTGCCACATTTACACATCTTTTAAATACCTCCAGGAATTGTGACTCCAGCACTTCCCTTGGCAGCCTGTTCCAGCACCTGACCACCTTTTCCATAAAGAAATTTTTCCTAATATCCAATCTAAACCTCCCTGATGCAACTTGTGGCCATTTCCTCTTGTCCTGTTACCTGGGAGAAGGGACTGATTCCCACCTCACAGGACAGCCTCAGGCAGTTGTAGAGAGTAATAAGGTCTCCCCTGAGCCTCCTTTTCTCCAGGCTAAACAATCCCAGCTCCCTCCGCTGCTCATTTTAAGACTCGTGCTCCAGACCCTTCACCAGCCCTGTTGCCCTTCTCTGGAAACGCTCCAGCACCTTAATGACTTTCTTGCGGTGAGGGGCCCAGAACTGAACACAGAACTCAAGGTGTGGCTCACCAGAGCCGAGCACAGGGGGACAATCAGTGCCCTGGCCACACTATTCCTCATACAAGCCAGGTGCCATTGGCATTCTTGGCCACCTGGGCACATGCACTGGCTCAAGTTCAGCCGCTGTCAACCAGCACCCACAGGTCCTTTTCCACTGAATAGTTTTCAAGCCACTCTGTCCCCAGCCTGTAGTGCTGCCTGGGGTTGCTGTGACTCAGGGGCAGGACCCAGCACTTGGCCTTGCTGAACTTCATGCAGTTGGCCTTGGCCCCTCTATTCAGACTGTCCAGATTCCTCTACAGAGCCTTCCTACCCTCCAGCAGATCAACACTCCTGCCCAACTTGGTGGTGTCTTCAGATTTACTTAGGGTATACTCGACCAGTCATCCAGATCATCAATAAAGAGATTAAGCAGGACTGGCCCAAATAATGAGCCCCAAGGAACTCCACTTGTAACTAGCCACCTACTGATTTGTAACTCCATTCACCACTCTCTGGACTCGATCACCCAGACAGTTCACCCATTATTTTTCCAGTGCACACACTGTCCCCTCTTGAAATACTAGTCCTTCTCTATTCATAAGGGGCAAAAGAAGGACTGACTATTGGGGATGCATTCAAAAGGCAGTCCGTGAAAGAGGACACAGTTTTGAAATTCTCCACAGGTGCTTTGCTGTTGTGGTTCATTGGTGCAAGGCCATGGAAACCCTGGGCACCCAGGGGCATTCCTGAGGCCATGGATACTCACTCTTCTCCTGTCTGAAGTGCCTCTGGATGACCTTTCACTTCCAGAGCAAAAAGTAAATTGAAGGCAAGAGGCAACATTTAAGCATTCAAGCCCATCCTGGCAGTCGTCCAAAGGAAAAAAAAACCCAAACAAAACACAAGCCAACAAACAAAGATCCACAGATTGGAAAACTGCTGACAACCTAAGTAGCAGGAAGTTTTTGATGATCCAAAAGCCATTGTGAAGCCCAGTTTAAAAAAAAAACCAACAGCTATGGGTGCTCAGCTTGGCCAGGCAAGGAATAGCCGACTCAATCATCCTAAAACAGGAGAAGAATAAACCTTTTTATCATGCATGAAGAAGGTTCAAAGTAAGAAATTAAAAATACAGTTTTCTGCTCCGTAACAAAACAAAATAAAACAAAAAAAGCCAAAAAACCCTCCACCCAAAAAAATCAGAAAACTTTTCACTAAGTGTCAGCTCAGTTCAAAAAGCAACTGTGCATGCAAGACCTTCCTATTCTTCCTTTATTTTGAAAATGATACTTTAATTTCTGCAGCAGAGGCATTCCAGGTTGGGCTTTTTGTGTCCTTTTTCTCTGAAGCATTTCATTGCACTTCGCTGGTAGAGCAAACATCCTGCTAGTTATTATGTTTAAATACATGCTTCAAACAGTTTTCAGGTTATTTGGTTTTAGACAGAGAAATAGGCCCCAGATGTTTCACTGAGAAGGTTTTCTACCAGGAAATTCATGGCCCTTCCAGATGTTTCAGATATCTAATAGTCCAACTTATTTTTTCTTCATGACAGGCATGAATATGTTCTTTCCAACAAGTTGCTTATTAGGTTATTACAAATGTATCCATAGACTAAAGGTACAGATTCCACCACATGGATTTGGCATTATTTGAAAGAGTGAGCAGCAATTAAATCTTCCTAGTCCTTGCCTCTTAGAAGTGTTTTGCGTATCTATATCATCTCTATTTGTAATTACATGAAGTAGGTCAAAATGAGGGCTAGTTTTCATTTCTGTAAACTTTGGACAGTATTGTAGCTTTAATGATGTGTAGACCTATCTTTTAGGTAGTAAGATGCAGAACCCTTGATGATCATGTTATTTCAGCAGCTAAAATTCATGTCTCTCTCTGCTTTTCCTTATTGATAGGTAACTTTTGGATGTCTTGCAGGCAGTAACTGCTCCCATTTCTCCACACCTTTGCTAACATTGTCTCTGTATCCCAGTTATCCGCCACCTTCCCTGTCAAATTGTTTAACATGATCCAGTTAAGCTATCAGAGAGTGCTCTGACATTCAGGCCTCCAAGTTCCCACTTCTATTTCAGACCTGAGGAAAGGCTCACCATCTAAGAAAAAACCCTACTTCTCTTCGCAGCTTTGTCTTTTTTTTTTTTTGAGACAGTGGCACAAGAATTCCAAACAAGCAGTGCTGGGAAGAAAAATTAATACCGCATGCTTTTTTAAACAGGAAACATGTCAACTGTCATCTTGGGAAGCACTATACAAGACCGGGTTTGCAGGTTTATTTAATGTACTCTTGTTGGATTTTTCTGGCAGCAGCACCTCCTACTCCTCATAAATATACAGGCACAGTTCCCAAAGAAGATACTGGGACTCTACATGGCCACCTGTAGGAAGACACAGATTTTGTACACAGATTACTTAGACGGCCACAAAAATATATTGAGAAATATCAAGGCCGAAGAGACGAAGGTCCTGATTTTCAGGGCGCAAACAAAAAAGTGTTCTCCTCAGTGAAATGGGAGTCGGATCTCTATCATACTCATGGTTATACGTCAACTTCTCATTCACACCATAAGCACAGCTCTTCCGTAAATCTCCACGGAATCATCTTCAATACCTCATGAATCTCAGAGCAAAGCAGAAAGATCTGCCAACATGGTTTACAAGGATTTGCTTAGAGTATCTTCAGAGCTAGAGCTCTGAAGGCAGTCTTGTCTCAATTAGCTGCTTTTCCTGAACACACAGAGAGAAGATAATATTTAACTGATTTATATATTTTATATAAAAACGTACAAAGTACAGTGTACGACCAAATGTATGAAGTTGCGTCTTGAGCTGCACTAAGAAAAATTTTTAAATCTTGATTTTACATTCATTGGAGCACATAACATTTCTAGTAAGAGAATTAAATCTATGAGATTTCTCTTTTTCTCTCTCCTTTTCCAATTAGACATAGTATTTATGATATGAAATTGCATTATAACGAGAAATTGCACTGATGAGTAACTGGATGAGTAACTGCAAGCCCTATGAACCAACAGAAAAGTTAACAGGCACAATTCATTTGTCCTGACTGCCCTTCAAGAACCATTTGAAAATATTGATTACTAGTGAATAAACAGTCCTTCTTTAGAAACCACTTATTAAATAATCAGGGTAGGGGATTGTAAACAGCCTCGGGTACAGATCTGCAGTCAATTTCTACTATACTTTGCAATTATTATGTAAGTGGTAACTTTGTCCTTATGCTGGAGGGGAACCACAGCTCAAAGTCCATCACTGAAAACAAAAGCCAAGAATGCTGCAAATACACGACAGACAGAAATCCTGCAAGTGAAGCTTTGCAATTTAAGCTTACGTTGGATCTCACAACCCCTGTATTAAGCTCCCTTCATTAGCTTTGACAAACAGTGGATTAAAGATTTCAGCAGTTGGGCATGTGCAGTAACTTTTTCATCCCTACTTTTTCAGTACTGAGATGGTCTAAAATGCAGAAATACTTTTATACCTTAATGGCCCTATGAACTGTGGGGGTAGTAGGGTTCCCTGCTAAGCAAAGACAACCATTCCAGCATGGGTGACAGAAACAGCTCTCAGTCACACAGTCTAGTGGGACACCAAACCAGAATACTGATTCCAGAAAACAACAAGGCTTACACAGAACAGAGAGTCCCACTGCAGAAATGCATTTAAGAGAACCTCAGTATATAAATGCATAACATGCAAAAGGGTAACCCAGGTATCCATGCTTCCATCTCACAACAGCCTTGGTTGGAATTTAGCTTCAGGTGACACAAGCCAACTTGAGAACAGTGGTACATTTCACATAAAACATTAAAGAGACTCTTTTCCCTGGCCATAGACCTTTTTGGTACACTATGATCATCTTTCAAAGAGTGTAATCAAGTCATTCAGCAATTTCCATTCCAGAAAGATCAGCCCTGATTGCTAAACAACGGTGTCATGATGACAAGCTGACCCTGCTTTGGCCTGAATAGACATAGTGGTTGCTGAAATCTCAACAGGATGTGAAGCAAAAGGAATCTATGTTCCTTACTAGCTATGGTTGATTTTCTGCTGGGAGGGTTTTTGGTTGACAAACCACTCAGCTGAGCTACCCTTAAACATGTCCAGCTTCACATACTTCTGTATTCTTTGGTAGCATTTCATTTGTCTGCAAACCTAAAACAATATAAAAAATGCAACAAACTTCACGTAAAGCCTTTAGCAGTTGTTGGATGACTGTTATTATAAGCCTAAATGATGGCCTGTGACAAAACAATCATTGCAATACCAAATACGGATATATACTTTTTCCAGGAAAAAGAGAAGGCAGAAGAACTACCAGGTTCAATAGACAAGTACAAACCAGAAGCTGCTTATTCTTATATTATGAATACTGAATAATTTGACAGGGCGATCAAAAGCCACTAACAAAGGGGTAGCAGACAACAGAAGTATATAATCACAAGAAAAAGCAGAAAAAAGCATGCATACAGGCACGAAATGTTCATTCAGTAGCCAAATGATATCTACAATACATTTGAAAACAGTGCCCTGGGTTTGGATAGTAAAACAATTACTGTAATTTACACAAGGATAGTGTTACCACAGAAACTTAATGTTTAAGCCATTATTTCACTATAAAGAGCTCTTGGAAAAATACCACTTGAGAATCCAGCTGAGCTGCATATTAAGGCCATACTCATGGCCCACGATGCCACCACATGCAATTCATGATGATTCATCCTCATTCAACTTCAAGAAAAATGTCTCCTCTAACCCATATCTAGAAAACCTCAGTGGAGATAGCCAAGCAAGTAGGAAAATGGCTTTCAAGTACCAGTCATTCACCACTGTGCTATGGAGACACACAGGGAAATACCAAAAGTAATTATTATAAGAACTGGAAGTTTTAGCCAGCACTGTGTCATCAAGAGCATGGAGAAAATATTCCCAACTTTTGACAACTGTCTTGTTACAATCTGTTAAATAAGACTAAAATTAACAAAAATATATTTGTGCTGAGAGAACCTTACATATCTAGAGAGTCTACATATGTCACTGCGTATGCCACATGATGTGTTCCTTCAACAGCAAGTATTTTGCAAACAAATATCTTCCCATCATTCATTTTCTACGGTCTCTCCCAAAACCTGAAGGTAGCTCAAAAAATCTTGTTCTCAAATCAAAAGTTTAATTTAATATGCTATTTTTATTTAGGTTCCCATTTGTATGTTCCTTCTTTACTTTCTTCAATTTAAATAACTTGAATTGAATAGCAAAAAAATATACTGCTTTTTAAACCGAGGTCTTACTCATTAATATAATTTCAAATATCAGTAACATTCTCACAGGAAACATGACAGTCAGAAGACTCTCAAGCCCGTTAAAAGAAGTACATCCCAAAGGGAAGTCTCATTAACATTTTCCTTGTGCAAATGACAGAATTCAGCATTCCAAAATTAGGGTGACTGCAGCTTGTAGCATGGGTCATACTGTCAAACATCACCGCTGTCCTGTATGCTGGATTTCTATTTTTAATACAGATGGGGAATGGTCCACATTTAGCAGTGACAGCCCTCTCCTTAGAGGTGAGGAATGAAGATATAGATCCCTTCAGGCAAAAGAAACTGAATGTTGGTAAGAGCCCTGTTTAAAAATCAACTGCTTAAACAGGTACTGACATGACTCTCCTGACAAATTCTGTAAAATCTTTAACCCCAAAAACTTTTCCAACTAGCATTCAACTAACTACTTTCAAACACGAGGTTTACACTTGAGACAAAACAGTCCATCTAGACACAGTTTTATTGCACTAACTGGGCATTTTTAGTACTTTGGATTAGCATCTTAAAACCATGGCTTAAACATGTTTCACCTAATATACAGTAAAAAGCCAGTTTTCCTCATAGCAACTTTACACACTTGCTGCTCTGACACTGATGAGACCACGATGTAAATACAACTTTTCCTCCAGACAAACAGAACAGCTGGATACCAACTCATTTGTGAAAAGAGTTGGGAAAGTTTTCTCGAGGGCTGGCTGAAGTATAAAAGTTAGTTCAGGGAAGTTGGATAGACTTCCAAAGACGAATTTAAAGACAGCAAAATAATTCCTCTGCCTCCAAATCATAAAAGAATAGATTAAGTACAAACCATCTTTATCCTGAACCAGAACAAAACATGGTGCCAATAAAAGACTGCTCATCAGCTTAGTACTTTCTTTTGTACAACTTTAGAAGACTATGCTAAGGTTGTAATGTAAGACTCAAAAGAAAACAACATAAACAAAACATTAGAATCTGCAGCAGTAATGTTGGTATTTAAACTTCATGGCAATTTTGCCATTAGGAGCAAAACGCTTCTCCTGGAATCCCAGGCACTGCTCTCCTCTACCAACCCACTTGCTCCTGCACCCAGAGAGACAATGGTCCATGCTCCAAAACCTCTCATGTCTCTAGGAAGATGAAATGGCTATTTTCCAAGATTTGATAGAGGAAAGAAAATGTGTCTTGCATTATTCATTTTATATATCTATATAAACACAGACGTACATCCCAGGGTGAGGTAGGCTTTGTCTGTTTACAAGGGTTTTTGGTCTACCATAGTATCTCTTCCAGTTCTGCCCTCCTATACTGATGGGCTTCAAAGCTTCAACTCTTCTCTACTTCAAACGTTAGCTCTTCACTCAGTGACCTCAAAAAATTAACAAATCATCTTTATGTGACCCACTGCAAGCACCTCTGCAACTAACAGTAAGCATCTCCCAACTGCAGCTCAGGAATATGGGCAGGAGTACACAACGCTTTTAATATTAGGTTGTACTGCACAGTTTAAATGTAATTTCATTACTTGCTTAATCTTTTGTTAGCACTGGAGGTTACATCCACACCCCTTTCACAGATAGCCCTCCAGAAACTGATTCTGATAATCAAGCAATTACAATGCTATTTATGGGTTTTAAATAGCCCTTTTCTTCAAAAAGAACACACTTTTCTTCCTCTATTACCTTTACTGCAAGAAAGGCCCTGGTTACTCAAGGCAGTTGTCCCATGCACAATATGCCCATCATGATGCTGTCAGCCATCGAGAGTAACAAAGTAGTTATCATCAATGGCCAAAATCTGTCTCCTTGAGAAGGCTGACTCACAGCAACCCACAAACCCGCATCAGTTTTAAGCTGAGCTTGTGCCTTCTGATAGAACACAGGATGCTATACTGAGAAGCAGAAAGGGGATGGGTAAGAAGAATGAGACATGCCAAAAACCATATAGCCTGCTTTGCTACACAGGCCTTTGTAATTGCCCAAACACCTCCACGTGTTTGTATAAACATTCTGTGGTTGGGGATTTGCACTCACCTCCCTTCTCCACAAGAAAAACAAACTAAACACAGTAATTAGCTTCAATAGCATCTGACTAGGTAAACAGGGGGTTCCGTTTCCATTAGTAGCTCATAAAGGCAGACACTAATATGAGCACCATTGAGGTCATTGCCCAGTGGTGACAGCTTTACAGTCAAGCCAAAACAGGTTCCACTGCAACGGCAAAAATGAGTAAAATTCCCTGGTAGGACAGGCACAAGTTCACACAACTATGCTGTTACAGGCTATGGTAAGAATATTCAAGCCAAATCACTCAGACTTGCCCAAGCAGCTAATAAGAACTTTTCACAACAAATCCCATCAATATTTAAGAGAGATACCCAAAAATAAACAAGGGGTTTGGTTTGCTAGAACAGATTATCATACAAAATATCTTGACATATCTATTCACAAAGTTACAAGCGACAAAGTGCAGTCTAAAAGAGATACTAAATTTGGCTAGCAACCTGCTCATGACTGTATTCTTGTTTCTGGGCCAGGAAAGCTTTAGAGACTTTCTTTTCTTATTGTGTACCCTCACCCTACTCCATCAGTCTTTGGTTGTCTCAGAAATCTGCCTTCAGAAATAACTTGAACCATACAGCTTATTACTAGCCACATGGAAATACAGCATGAAATCAGTCACTTTATTTAAACTGTCAAACTTCCAGCTGGTTAAAAAGTACCACAGGGGCATGGCTTCAATAATAACCTCCTATGACTCACCTACAGAACACACTTCAGTCTTGACTTATTTTGAAAAACGGACAAGTAACCAACATGAGAAAACAAAGGCAGAATTAATATTACTTTGATTGCATCTACATATACACACAAATGTCCAAGAAAGTAATCTTTTTACGTAATTATTTGTAGCTTATTTTCCCTTCCCTGATATTAACAACTCAACGCAGAGACTGAGTATCTGTCAGCCTTCATTCCCTGCTAGCTCCTTCAGAGGAATTCACTGAGGAAAAATACTGGTTTTTTTTTTCCTTTTGAGTATTCTTCAAGCCATATTTTATGAATTGGTGCTTAATTATCTCAGACATTTAGATTACTGTTTTTATTTCAAGAAATCTAATTTGGTGGATGAAGAACATGAAAGCATAATTTTAATCAATCTCCCTTGAAATGTCTTAAAATAACACTAGCTGATGAGTACTCACAAGATAGTAAGCTGTTTCCCTCTTGTCAGCTGCATATATCTTTCTGAAATATTTGCTGGAATATCAGTGACAAACTGTAATAACATAAAGGAAGTAAATATGGCTCAACTTACACTGCACTGAAAAATATTTCTAATCTCCTTTTTGTCACTCAAATCACACCTACCTATAATGATTTCCAAATGCTATGGTCTATTACCAGTGGCTTTCCCACAGAAGCAACATCAATCTAAAGAATGGGTTAAAGGCAAGGACATTCTTTCAACAGCCTACCAGAACTATCGAAGAACAGTATAGTAGGTCATTTATTTGAGCTGTAACCATGTGAGCCAAATTCATCAAGTAAAGAAAATACCTTCTTCAAGCATTAAATCCTAGAAATCATGGGACAGCATTCTGCCTATGGCCTTTGTCAACTTTTAATTATGTCATGTTACCAACAGACTGCCAAAGCAGAGTGCAACTGATAGCACACAGCATGTCTGAGTACAGCCTATTTTTAGCCTGCAATTCAATCAGCACTCTTACAATGGCAAGGATTAAAGTCCAAGACAGCCACGTTGCTGTATATAGGCCAAAGCAACTACATGTTGAAACATGTTGAGAGAACGTGGCGGCGAACTGGAGTTAGTGTTGGGAGGAACAGTACCAGACAGGCAGCTGCTCCGTGGTAGCCAACATCCTTACCGGCAGAGCACACACTCCCATCTCGCCCATCCCTGTTAATAGACCACAAAGGAAAACATTAAAACAAATGACAGTTTTACCCCAATTCCTTTCAATATGATTTAGCGCTTATGAAAGACAGACAAACATCCTGGCAACTTGGAAAATCAATATCCTTCTACCTTCATTGGCAGCTGTTCAGATGCCTTTAGCTTTGTCAACACTGAGCAGCCCCTTTCCATCCTGCCTAACAATGCTGCCAACAAGGAGACAACTCTGTCTTCATCCTGTGCTCTTCTGAACTCTTGTGCTGAGGTAGCAGTTACAAAAGTTGCAAGGATGCTTTTAAATATCTGTCTTTCATAACACCAAAAAAAAAAACATTTAAAAATTTCAAGCCAAAATATTTTTGCGCATCCAAGTGCTAACTCTTAATTAAATATGTTACACTCTTGCTGGGTTTTTAATCTTCAGGAGTCACATTTGCAGGCTCTTCCCATCCAACTATAGAGACTTTTAAAAAAAATTTTAATAAAAGAACTTTGCTGTGTAACAGACAGCATCAGACTTAGAACCTATAGGATCTAATGTTTTGAGGCTATCAAAAGAAAAAAAAAAGATGACACCATAATGCAATCACTTATTCTCTAGGACAGTTAAATGAGTCATCAAATAGTAAAGGCTTTCATACACTAAAACTATGGCTCATCAACAGTTTGAGGAAGCGTATGGCTGCGTTCCATTACCAGCTTCATGGGACCATAAATCTTTTTTGATATAGCCTCTGAAAAGTAGCCTAAACAGTATCCTCTTCCTCTTCATTTTTATACAAATGACCATTAGGAAATGCTTCCTTCAAAGCCCTTGATGAGAAAGAGAAAAAGACCTCAAGGAACACGTGCATCTTCTGAGGACTTTCAAGCTAAACACAAATATAAATTATGGGCACATCTAATAAGCAAAAAAAGAATTCTGTATCTTGAGAGAATTCTCCCTATTATATAACAAGCTTCCAGATTTCACACTTACTAAAGGCGGTAATTTCTCCAAAAGGCACATTTTTGAGTGCTGATCACTTCTCTTTAGCAAGTTGAAATGAAGGCACCAATAAAACCAAATTCGGAGTCTGAATAATAAGTTCGGAAACTCAACGACATGGGCACACCCTAGGCTTAACATAAATTCACATTCATAACTGGTGGCTTTTTCATCCACATTTCAAAACTAAGCAAAAAAAATCCATTAAGATGACAGAAAACCTAAAAGCATAATTCAGCAGCATTTGAACTGAGAAACCCCTCTTAAGTCTCAGAAAGCATACTTTAACTTCTGAAAGATGAGGATTTTCTTCAACCACTTTCCCCCACAACTCTCAGCTTTGTCAGAAAAATTACTCATTTTTCTTCCCAGACAAAGCTCAGTCTAGAAGAAGTGTAACTACAGTAATGCACACATCAAGCAGAAAAACATCCAGCAAACCCACCATACAGTAGCTGAAATAATACTGCAGACAAATTGACTTTTTAATTAGGCTAAAAAAAGCAACAATTGAAATCAGCATCTAAACAAGAACACATTACTGTCTACAAGGCAAGTATAACAAATCTAAGTGCATTACTTGCAGTAATTCAAGCTCACTTCTTTGCAAAAATAAAGGGGACACAAACAAGCAAAAATAATGAGGAATACTGCAGTATGAAGTGAAGGCTGTATATAAGACACTACAGGAATGCTCAGCTCACAGGCAAACAAAACTGTGGATACCAAACCCAGAAGAGTTGAATTTCTTTCTGCCTTCTATAGTCACAAACACCTCATGTATTATAATCAAACCTGAACAAAAAAAAAATCACAGTAAGATGAGAGTCTTTTAACTGTGACCAGCAATGATCATTGCAATACATTAATCATTTTGAATGCTAATACAGGATAATCAGTCATGTCTGTCTGAAATAAAGTACCATGTTTAACTTA
>WEIT01001129.1:30826-51858 GCA_013389985.1 Dryoscopus gambensis
CGCCGCCCCGCCTCCCCCGACCCGAGGAGACCTCCCCGCGCCCGGCGCGGGAACAGAGAACGCCCGGGATATCCCCCGCCTCCGCCGCGGGCCCGGGGGACACGGAGAGACACGGGGAGAGAGGGGCAGAGAGGGAGAGCGGGCGAGCGGGCCCGCCAGCCGCGCCCTCTGCACCACCCTTGGCTCCCGGCAAAGGGGCGTGTGTACTGAGCTCGGTCTCGCTGTCACAAACATCCCAGATGTCCCAAATCTTAAGTGTAATATTTACCCCGGTCCAAACAGAAGCTTTAAATAATTCCTGCTTTTAAAAACAAACAAACAAAACAAAAAACCCCTGACCTGAAACCTGGGTATTCGAGGCAAGATTATTTTTCTGTATTTGTACAAAGTCCTTTCTGCCATTAGAGTTATGCATATCCGGGGTTCGTTTGGCTTCCCAAAGCATAGGGCCTGGGCAGACTTCCCATCCCAGACAGGAGACTGCCTGTCTTTGTATCTTGGCTCTTTCTTGCCTTAGGCCTGCTCTTTCCTTCTTTCAGGGGAAAATGGGGACAAAGTGCCAAGCCCCACAGCAGAGCACTGTGCTCTTCGAGGTCAATCTGTGCTCTGTTACCCTGTCTGCAACCTCATCACTGGGCATTCAGGATGCACACCCTGGTCTTTGCTCTTGGGGGCACAGGGTGCAGGAAAAGAGCCGTGAAGTAAGTCACAGGTGAAATACAGAGAACGAAGGGTCTCACTGTCCTGGGGGAATGGCTGCACTTGCATCTGCCCAAGGGGATGCACCGTGTTCTAAAGCCGTGGTTCATAACCTTGCATCCTTCACAGAGAGGGCTGTGGTGCAAGACCTGTAGCACTGTGAGAACTGGGGGATTTACCACAGAAATGTGTCTTAGGTAAGAAAGTATGACCTCTAGATCAGAGTGTTTGCATGAAGCAACTGTTTCCTCCCAAAATGATTACTGGCTTGGGAGTATTTGTCAGAGCTTAGACAAAAGGGGATTTCTCTCCATTTGTGTTCTGTCCTGTTTCTGTTATTCGTGGGACTAACTTGTCATGATTCAGCTTTGCCAGCAGTTACACATATTTTCAGAAAAGAGGAGTTGTATGTAGTGTAGTCCTGGTTGCGATTTTTGCATCTAATTAATTTAAAATTCCTATTTTATAAAGAAATCTATTTTCACTGAGATTTTTCGTTTCCCTTAGTAACAGGAACTGCTGTATATCTGTCTGCTTATTTATGTTGTATATTTTTTTCACAATGTGAAGGTTAAACAGGGTATTTTGGTTTTCTGAATCGTAATTTACTAAATTGCCATTCAACTTCTTTTTTTGTAAAACAAATTCCTACATTTGCTGCTAATCAATGGGTAATATGAGGTGGCGTAAGATTGCCGTCCTTGCTATTCATTGGATTAATCCTGATTTTTTCTAAATAAATATATGGCACTTGCCTCATTGCAGAGGCATTAATACTTGAAGGGCAGTTTTAAATAAATCACAGAAGCCAAGATTTTGTATAGAATCTATGTGACAGCATCAGCTTATCTTTCCTCCAATACTGGAAAATGAAAACAAAGGATGGGTGCAATCCTTGGAGCTAACAGAGACTGGAAAACTCTGAGGCTCAACATCTAGCCGAAGACTCTAAATCCCATAAGGAAGAATTAGACCTTGTATGTTATGATCTTCAACTAGATTTCCAAATACATGGTGGTCAGTGGAGACACATTTTATGACCAGGAAGGAAGGAAAATAGAGCAGTATAACCATGAAAGGATCCTGAGTTAGCCAGAGCTTTGGGGTACATCTTTTTCTTAATTGTAAACACCCCCAAACCACTATAAACCTATAAACTTCAAAATCTGGGTTTCACTTGAATTTTAAGTCAATTTATACATGTAGAAAGAGAAAACAAATCTAATGGATAAAAAAGAATAACATTACAAGGTCTGTCAGTGTGAGTGTAGAGGGAGAGATACACACCTAAATTCCACATTTGAATGGTTTCCCACTTTTCTACATATTCTTCAGAGGCCTTCTGAATCTGCAGTCTCTTTCTACCAGCCTGAGCCAGGGCTGTACATAGTTTGCTCCCTCGTCTTCCCGTCACCAGTTTATGCTTCTGCTGTAAAGCTGTACCTTTGAAAAGTCCTTTCCTCGCACACTGCCTACTTTGCAGACTGCAGGAAAGTGCCCTCTCCTGTCTCCTCTCTGCAGGTTTTATTTATTCAATGCAGCAGCTAAACCAAGGCAAGCAGCCTGCCTTTCCTTCTCACTGTTGCACTACAGCTTTCAAGAGAATGTCAGATGGGTTTTAAAAGACCTTAACACACAGTCAAATGCAAACAGTCAGATACTGCCTGTTAGAAGTACGTGGCATGAGGCAACATGGGCATTGCATCTGGAAATACAGAGACACGGCAAGAACAGCCAAAGTGGTTGCCTCAACCCATTCCTCATCGTGGAAGGTTTGGCCTTCTCAGAGAGAGAGAGAGCATTTACTTCAGTCATGCTGAACAAAATCAGTGCTCAGAAGCTCCAAGGAATAATCAGCAAAGTCAAGGCTGTGTTCCCTGTGCCTTCAGTGGTATCATGGACTAGTCAGTCCCAGTCCTGGAGGAGGCAACTGAGATGGGCTTGTGTTACTTGCCGACCTTGGGGTCCCTGACTCCATCTCACATGCCTTTTCCATGAAAACAAAGCTTGCACACTATAGAGTAAAGTTCAGTTTCAAGCTCACAAGTTTTTTGTTGGTTTTTTTTATTTGGTTTTTTTTTTCCCCCACAAAATCATAAGGAGAAAATTCTTGATGTGTACATATTTCTCAGGAATGAAACATAACTTAGGAGTTTTCATTTAGGGCTGATTTATTCATCTTAACTTATCCCATTATTGGCATTTCTTAGAAATATATTGTTGAATGAGTTAAGATGGTGTGTCAAGCTTCAATGTGAAATCCATTATTGTCGAAACCTCTGCGTTAAAATAACATAGGGGTTTTTCTGTTTAATTTCCTCTCTTTTATTAAAAATAAAAAATATATATTTGAGGGAAAGTTATTGAAAGCATATTCTTTAACCCAAAGACCACCCAGAAACAATGTAAATGTGTATTTAAGCAGTTTTAAAAAATGATTCTAGGTATCGGAGGAATTGGAAGAGCTCCACAGGAGTATTATTTTTTCTGGTATATCATCATGTCAATACAGATCTAGATGCATGATTGTGAGACTGAAGTCTAAGTAGGTGAAGTGGCCAGTCCTTTGACTTTATCTCTTTCTTCTGGACAAACTGAATTGCTTTCCAAATTTTGTTATTTGAACTTCAAGCCAATTTTAGTTATGGGAGAACAAAAGCAATTTTAACTTCCATGATTTATTCACTTAACATTAATAAAGCTGAAAAATAGCAGTCTATTTGGTAATGGTAATCAAAATGGGCTTGCAAACCACTGGAATTAAAGTATGATAATGAAAGTGCTGACAGATCCTTTACTGTAGAGATGGGAACAGTATTTCTGCCTTATCCACACTATAATCTGTAAATAACGCTTTGTTCTTTTAGTGAAGTGTGGAGAGTGATTCATTGTCATTGTTAGCATGGACAGGCAAATAACCTAACACACTTCTCAAAATAATGGTGTATAAGTGACATCCAGTCTGTCACAAAACCAAAAAAAATACTGTGGATTGGGGCCTTCATCATCCAAGGATCTCAAAGCGCTCAGCTACCATTAAATGTTGCCTGCTTATTGCCACCCTGCAGATGGGGAAACTGGTGAGCTGACAGGTCAAGGATATAATACTAATACGATTTTTTTTTTTTAACTGTCTATAGTGGAACCTGAACTGCGTGTCATATGACTGGATCACAGAAAACATCCACAGAAAAGCCCACTTTTACAAAAACTTTTTCTTTGGTAGCTAGGGACTAGTAATAGTCC
Organism: Dryoscopus gambensis; assembly: GCA_013389985.1. Lineage (NCBI taxonomy): Eukaryota > Metazoa > Chordata > Aves > Passeriformes > Malaconotidae > Dryoscopus > Dryoscopus gambensis. The sequence continues at coordinate 34,772 of WEIT01001129.1, forward strand.
CAAAGTTTATCAGTGGTCTTCATCAAGCTTGAATTGCAGAATCACACATTCCAATTCTATTGAGTCGTACCGAAAATTATTCTTCTGTGGTGGCTGACTAATACTTTATGTGAAGTAATACTGTATGCTATTAACACTGGCTGATACTGCAGCCTGGTGATGAAGCTCAAAGTTCACAATTCCAAAATCACTCAATAGTCAAAAATACTGCTCAGATCTGTAAATACCAAACCCTGGATCCATGGATCAATCCACCCCAGGAAATAATGTTGGATGTTCTGGCGGTGATCCTTCAGATCACCTTCTGTGCGAGGTCTTCACCTAAGGCAGCCAGGTCTTAAAGATGTAACCATTGCTGAAAGGAATGAAGAGTGAGGTTTCTATGATGTGCACACTGCTCAGTGCCATTTCATACAGTCTTTAGTTACACAAGCACACTTGTGGTCTCCTACAGGACTCCTGCCTCTTTCAGCGCGACGACCAGGGGGCTTAATTCATGCCTGGAGGTATTTTACTTCACCTTCACCGTTTAATGCTCAAGGCCTCCTGCCATACCCATTGCACGCTACTTAAACTCTGTTCTGATGACAGAACTAATTTCCTCTAGAGATTTGCTCCAGTGCTCAGTACTACAACAGATGATTGGTTTGCAACTATTTATTAATTTATTTTCTCAGCGCTCCTCTGCAGAGAGAAGGTCATTTTGCCCTCATTTTATGGTTGGAGTATTACCAGACCAAATAGAGATGAAGTCAAAAGTAACCACTGCTGTTGGCTCTTCAGTTCTAAGCTGCTTACAACCAGATTTTAAAACTTCTAAGGACATTATGTTTTGGAAGTGCAGCTCAGAGTGACCTCAGCTTAGGCTGGAGGGATGTTCTATACCTAACACCAGGCTGCACAGAGGAGGAGGAGGAAACCCATGCAGTGAAACTCTGAAAAAGTTACTGGGAGTGATTTTAACTTTGCACTAGAATTTTACCATGGCAGCATGTATGGGGCTTAATCATGACATACCCTTAAGCTGAATCCTCAAGCCTCTGGATTCATTCCTTTTAAGTGCCTCAACAGGTGAGGGGGTGAGCTTGCAGAAACCAAACCGTGCTGCCACTAAGCCATGATTCTTTCTCAGAAAGAAAGGACGTATACCATATGAAGTTGTAAAGTAAAATTTATTCTGAAAATACTTTATTCTGTGTCTGTGTAAGCCTGTATATACATGTGCAGAGCCATTTTTTCAGATTCTAAAGAAAATGCTCACAACTGCTTATTCTCAATGTACATCAAACTTCCAGGCAAGGACCATCCACGCTTTATCAAATTCCAGTTAACTGCAGTTGTTCAAGCTCTCAAGCCCCATGCCTATCAGTGAGGTCAGAAACATGCCTAAGGTGTATTAGGACATAAGTGTGAGACAATGAGATAAAGCTAGCATCACTTAAGAGCTACTTCTGCTTGAGGGATCTTTTACCATTTGTAATGTTACAGGGCTGTAACCACGTGATTTTTGAAATGGTAACTGATTCTCCAGAGCTGACCATCAAAATCAGACAAAGCCACAATCTTCAAATCAAAGTCCTCCTTTCGTTACCGAGTTATGTCTTTTATAGATTTTCTGTCCATTTTTCATTATCCTTAAAAAAATCTGAGGCTGTGTGGATTCTTCCAGATGACATTAATGTTGCCCCTTCCCTGGAATTGGTTAATAAGGATGGTGGGGAAGAGGTTGCACAGCTTGAAGAGTATGGCAAGGTGGAGAGTGAGTGTCCCAGGAGAGACCTCAGAGCCTGTAGATCAGGCTTAGATGCAGAGATTGCTAAGTTGGGCCACAGAAGCGCTGGAAAGAAAACCTGCTAGGGAGCAGAGGGGAAGCCACAGAGTTTGCTGCTACTTAGAAAGTTAATGAAATGACCGCAAAGAAAACTGGAAGCAAGCTCTGATTTAATGCTGCCAGAGCTTTGCAAGAGGAATCGGCTACAAGCATTTTCTACTTCTGCTCTGGGTTCCTCACTTTCAGTTTGCTGGAAGTATACTAGCCTATATTCTAACACAGTCTGGCTTTAGAATGGAAAAAGCCATTTGATCCACTTTGGAAAGTTCACTTTGGGGAAGGGGGTGGACAGAGCTTGCCTCATCTCTCTCCTCATTCTGTGATGCATGCTGTACACTGTTGCAGTGACCCAGCCCATTGGGGGCTGTGGCAGGGGGTCTTCCCCCAGGCTTGAGAGGAAGGCTTCTCCTAAGGACACTATGTACCCCAGTTCTGTTCCTTTGATTGATCCATTGTTTCTCCCTGCCCCCTTTTATTCCTTACATGTATGTTTTCCCTTCCCTGCATTCCCCATTGGCCCTGTATCCTTGTACCTCCCTCATGGTATTCCATTGGTCCCCTTACCCTAGCCCTGTCTCTGTACCACCCCTGCACCCCAGCACCCTCGATCCCAATGTTTGGCCCACCCTGCAAACCTCCTATATAAGGTCCGGGTCCTTCCTCCATTTTGTTCTTGGCTCCTAACCTCCCCTGCCATGAGGCTGAAATAAATCGTCTCGTGTGCAAGAACATGCCAGAACCCTTCCTGACTCTTTCATCGTCCGCCTGCGCGTGTGTGCGTGCCTGCTGCTTCTCTGACTAAGCTGATGCTACCTGCTTCACCCCTATGAGACTCTGACCTCTGTGGAGCTGCTTCCTCCAGGAAGCCACCCAGAAATGGAGGCTCGACGAGCGGGGCAGACTGGGGGTCTTGGTGCATCCGAGCTCGTCAGCTGGAAGGGCAGCGGCCATGCGGAAGCGATTCCAGACCCTGTGGAGACATCTTCAAGAAAGTCGCGGCACCCTCAGCCACCACTCCGCAACAGTACACTAAAGGAGAACCCCAGAGAGGTAACAGGGGTTCCTGAGCTTTGCCTTCAGAGCGGATATGAGGCAAAGGCTATTTCCAGACTGTGACGGACCAGTTTTCTGTCCTAGTATGGCAAATTCTGTTACAAGCCTCCAAAATTTCAGTAATTTCCTGCCCAGTAGTTAGCTGAAAACATAAATTTTTTTTGACTCAGCAATGGATGTTGATTATTTCTTTTCAGTAGGATAAAGAATAAAGCACAGTCCTTTTCCTCCATTAGAAATGAACACATGAACTGAAAAAACCACACATGCAGCAGTGAGAATGGTTATTAAGGTGCTTCTTATTATTTAACACATGAATTCTGAAATAAGCTGACATTAGTTTTATCAAATATAATGTTATCTTGCTAGTATAAGATCTTACATAAAACTCAGCTAATCAGTCTCTTGGAAAATGGGAAGACAATGCCATGGATTACATTACTTAGCAAGCAAATTATATTTTCAGGTGTAATTTGTGTTATTGCTCTTTTAAATTTTCTTCTTCTGGAAGCAGAAAAGCTCATGTTTAACACACATTTGTACAGAAAACATCTATCATTATAGGACTAAGGAGAAGAAGGAAACAGAGATAAAGTAACCTGCTTACAGACATGCTGTAGCTGTGGCGGCCTTTTTTGCATTTTCAGCTCAATAGAAACAAGTACCAGACAAAAGCAGAGCAGACATTTAACAGACAGCAGCCAGGAATTCGGTGGCCATTTGCTGGCATATGACCATAACTTAGAACTACTGAAAAACTGTCAAGACCCAGTTCACTTTTAAAAGTACTGTCTAAGATAAGAATAGCCTTGGCTTGAGTAAAACAGTACATTTCAGTTAGAAATCCGATCATCTGAAATTTGCTTTAAGTTGTCTGTTACCATCAGCATTAACCCACTGATTAATTGTTATCACATGACTTTATGGCTTATAAAGTAATGCTGAATTTTGCCTTGGTGATTTGTATAAATTAACTTTGGAAGAGAAAATAAAGTTCATCATTTTACATTTTGGGTTTCCACTTTGTATTGTGGGTGCTCATTTGATGCAAATTGATCTAGAAACTGGGAAGGTTAAAATAAACAGATTTTACAGGGAAAATTGTTTGTGGAAAAAAATTACAAATGCTTGGTGTGTTTGACAGTTTATTAGTCCTTTTGTCAACAAAATGAGCTTCTGTAGCTTTAAAACTTGTCTTCATAGTCAGACATTTGCACCTTAGGTTAGTTAGCTGCTAATTAAGATACTAGTTAAAAAATATTTTCCCCAGTCAGTGTGTACACATCCAACAAGTGTATTCCAGGATTGGACCAAGAATAAATATTTGTGGTTTGATGAAAACACAGGGGAGTGTTCATATCAACTTTTATAAACAAGTGAAGTGACTGTAGATAACTCAGCATTATTAATTTTGACATAAAGAGTCCTATGCTGATATAAACATCCTCAATGCAAAATTACTTGTGACTGATTTTGTAAACACGAGATCATAAACAAATTTCTGGGGACAGTTAAAACAGGAGAATATTAGTCTTAGTGACCAATGTCACCTCTCCCAGGAGGAAGAGCAGGAGACTTCATCATAAGAAACTGCAAGGTAATTTGTACATACCCTTTTAATGATAAACACTATTTAGCAGATGATTTTGTATATTTCACAACAGTTTTGGTTTCAAATATTCTTCTTTCATACACTTTTCTAGGTGCATATGTTCCTGTAAGTATAAACAATCCCTCCTTTCTTGAATGCAGGCATATACTTGACCTCATGTCGGTTTCATATTAGTAAGTTCCACAGGCTAAATATGGATTTTTTTAAATCCTTCCTCTTCATCATTTTGGAATTTCCCTATTCTCAACTTTCTTTAAAGCTTGCATTATTAGGCAGCTGCATAGATACTAATACTTTTCCTTTTACAGCATTCATTGTTTTAAATAGTTTTTTCACCTTTTTTTTAATTCAATTCCTTTGTAAAATAAACATGTCTAATATTGTCTTCCTTTCTTCAAATGAAAATTTTACATTCCTGTTCTATTTTTTAGTCTATCTCTGAGCATAATGTATGCTTGGCTTGTATTTTGGGGAGTGGAAAATTGAAAATTGGACAGAGAATTGTAAGAGTAAAAAGAAACTATCTTCATAAAGCCATTGTAATGTTTTCTGTATTAGTTTTTATCCAATTCTTTATGCATCCAAATAGTTTTATTTATTAAATTNNAGGAGTTTCATCTATCTTTTCAGAGTAAAGTAATGCTATTTTTCTGGAATGGGCACAGTTTATAGAACATAGTAAGACTTTGTACCAGATGCATACTGCTTCTTCCAATGTATAGCAGAAACACATTGCATATTTTAAGGTTTCTGAATAATTTGTTCTAATGACCTGTCTTACCTCATCTCTCTTGTGTACATCAATCTGCTTGTAAATTTGATTATAAATATTTGTATGCATAGGCAAACAGAGAACTCCTGCATATCCCATACTTATGGGAGCAATTAAACATCTTTCTCAAATTGCAGGTGGCCATTTTGAGCATTGGCTTTTTGAAGACTTGCAAAATAATTCCCTACTAGGACTCTTCTTTAAAATCTCCTGCTTGAGGGCTGAATGGCACAAGAACCCTGTTGCCTTTGGGCCAGTGAGCTGTTTTCTGTTTTGCTACTCTGAAGTATCTTCTACCTCAGGCTGTGACCTGAGGTTGTGACTTGCAACTCAGTAAATGTCCATTTTCCTTTTCCTGAAGGAACATGAAGGGATCCCTAGGTATTCCAGATGGATAGAAACCTGTTCGACTTGTTAAAGCTTGCAGGCTTAATCCTTGGACCCATGCCACTTGATACCAGCCAGCTAAGGAGTTTGCCTTTTTGGGTATTACTTTTCAGTTCAGTCTTTTAGACTTCTTCTAAGAAAAACTCCAAGAAACCTGCAGAGATGTTGCTTGTCTGTCTCCTTGAACTGTGTTTGGTTAGGAGGGAAAACAGTTACACCTCTCTAACCATTTCCTTAGATGCACTGGCAGTGCCGGATAATCACAACCACCAGGCTCTTCTCCAATAGACTCTTCACTCCTCAGTCTGCATGTTGGGCATGTGGCTTGGGCAGGGACTAGGTGTTAGAAAGCTCTTGATGTACTCTGAGCCCAAACCTTGGAACTGTTCTAGTCATGTGAGAGGTTTTTTATCCTGGTAGACTAGTCAGGCTCTGAGTAAAACAAAGAGGCAAAGTTTTTAGGATCAGCCAAATGTTTGTAGGATGCCAAAATTCATCCCCTAAAAAGAAAGAGTGATAGCAAAATCTCCTGCAAGAACTTCATATTTGCAGACAGAGATTTCGCTTTTTGAAAATATTATTCAGTTTTTATCAGTATTTTTAATCAAGAGAAAGGAACTCCCTGAAGGAGCTGTTTACTTTGTGCTATTCCTAAAACTCTGGGTGCCAGCATATCCTGCTTGCCACTTGACCTGTTAAGTCAGAAGGCACTACACCCTATATTTTAATGTGACACTGTTTCCCCCTTTCCATCTTAGGAAAGCACCCCCAAACCAAACCCACAATGTGTAATTCTGGTGGTCTAGTCCTCACCCGATATCTGCCATCTGCCAGCATCTGAGGCAAGGAGTAGAAATAACACACAATGATTTAGGATGACAGAGAGCATTTTCTTATCATGAAACATTAATTTTACCAGATATTTTATTTTTAGTATTGAAAATGTCCTCTGGTTGGAAACTCATTTGCATCAGCATGCTGCCCTCTCCTCTCCTTATTCTTTCTACTGTAGAAAGGTACTTCTCAATGTTATCTGTATGAAAAGCTTTCAGATTTACTTTCTTTAGTTTGTGGGATTTTGTCCCCTTAACTGCTGAATAGTGCAAATAACCTGTAGATCTCTGCTGAGATAAGGAGTAGTGAATGGAATTTTTGCTCAAGGCCACTGTGTTCAAGCACAGCAGCTTGGGCACCTCCTACAAACCCCTGTAATCAAGATTCAGAAAATGGCCTTGCCCTACCTCTCCCTTCAAGTCCCCAGGTGGGTGCATGTGAGACTGTGGATACTGAAAGTTAATGAGGCTGCAGCTAGAATAAGTCACGTGTAAGATTGTGGATGAAGCACAGATGGCTGAGGAGGATCACAGACGGCTTTCCTGTTGGAGAGAAGGATAGGGAGGCTGCAATGAAGTTCAGCCAGGACTTCAGTAAAGGTGGTGAGAGTCCTGATTCCCAGAGGGATACAGGAGTTAGGCTGATGGGCTCAGTCAGTCAGTCAGCGTGATGCAGCTCATTTTCAGCACTGCATTAGCCATAACAACTAGCCCAACATCTGCACTCTCAGTGCCTCCTGCTGCTGCGGTTGTGCCATCCTCGGATACACCTACATGAAGAAGTACATGCACAATGCACAGACTTAATATGAATTTATTATGAATGTTGCATTGGAGGGAAGTATTGGGTCAGCCAAGTGACTGATCATGGACTCTGGAATTCAGGACAGTGACATTCTTTTTTGCTCCTGGCGCTGAATCTTGGTATTTACTTAATACTGATTTTCTTGGATTAAAAAACTTGTTGAGCTATCACAGACATCCTTCCTGTCTTTCTGCCCTCATCTTAACTTGAACTGGCTATGTAGCAAAAATGAAAACAACAGTCAAAACCCATGAAGAACAGTACTGCAAAAGATATGTGGGGTAAAAAATTATAAACTCCTGATAATGCACAGTTTGTTTCCTTCCTGATTAAGAGATTGACTTTCACACCTTCAACATGAACCACTGTTTTTTTCTGTGGTATTCAATTTAATAGGTAGTCCATCTTTTGGGTTTTAATAGTCAAAACCAGTTTGGAATACTTTTCCTTGACGTGGTCATACTTCTTCCAAAGAGAACAAACTTGAATATGATTTTGTAGTGCTGAAAAGGTAATATATTTGTGTTCCTTTCTTAGGGCGTAATCTCTGCTCCATGTTAAGAGGAGATCTGCAGTCAGATTTCATGACAGCAGAGTTCAGCCCCCACCAAAAAAATAGGACCTTCCAAAATTCTGCTGAAGAGTTACCTTGTTACAAAGTGGAAGCAAAGCAAAGAACAAAAGCTGAAATATTCATGTAAAACTGATGTAACATCAAGAATAATAACAACATATGGATACAACTTCTTCCTCTGAAATTGGCAATTATGATTTATGATTGATAAGTTTTTGCACTTGCTCTATCTGCTGTTTCTAAAAGTAAAGCAAGGTTAAATGCAGCTGATAACTCTGAAGCCAAGAGCCAATCTGTCAATTGTATTCAGAAGGATGACAAAGCAGAGGCATCATATTAAAACAATTAGAAGATCCATGGCAATTAATTATAAAGAATGTCCTTACAGCTGAGCTCAAGAACACAGAGTATTGTTGTAGTATTGTACAGTCATACACCAAGCAATATATCCTAATTGGCTTTATTGCTAATGAAGAATGACACAGAATGCAAATCTCTTATTAATCTGGCTTAAGCAGAGAAAACAAACTTGTTTTAAACCTAGCCTTATAAACAGAAGGTCTAATCCTGAGCCTGCTTATATAGGGGGTGTTAAACTAAATACAGTAGAAATGGTGTGTTTGCTCAGTGGTGGAGAAGAAAGCAGGAGGCAGCCCTACACACTGCCAGTAAGGGGGTTACTATTTGCAGTGAAATATGAGTCACGGGATCACACACACAATTAATAAGCCAAAATCAACACAGGCGGGAACATTAAGCTCATTTGTTTAATTATTCACTACAGGCAAAATCTGTTGTTCATTTGATTTCAGAATCTGGGCAGAATCGTTTTGCACTGGATCGGTCCCCATTCAGATCTGCCTCTAGACCAAACAAGGGAGTTTCTGATCCAAGCAATGGCCACATCTAAGAACTTTGGATAAAGTAGTATTTAGCTTTTGTCTAGGAGTTACAAACTGTCTGCAAGGTATAGTGGCTTAAATTGACACATGCCAAAAGATCACTAAACTTTCAACAGCTGTATTATGTATCAGAAAGCATTTTTATATATAACATTCACAAGAAAAACAATAACAGACTAAAATCAGATTCATTCAAACACTCAGGAATTCCATGAGAATCTTGATTATTGTTTTTTGAAGAATGTTTATGTCATTAAAATACACCATTTTGGCTACATAGAAATATTTCATGCCAAAGGGTCAGTGGTAACAGCAGTTTAAACGGAGTATTTTATCACATCTGTAGGAGGGTTTTGAAAAGATAAAAATTATCGGTTCTGGTCATCAGAATTAGTGTGGCTGGAGACAATTTTATTCTGTGACATTGTTCCAAATACTTGTGTTCAGCCCACTGTGAGTGAAAGATGCTCACACTTCATATTCCGTCAGGAAACTGAGCAGTGATCTGTAAGCCATCCTTACAGGGCAGTAATTATTTTGCACAAAGGGAAACTAAGGTATTACTTATCTTTTGACCATGAAACACTGCCTGATAAGAAAACATTGAATTTTACTATTCATTTATTTTCTAAAGGAAAGGTGAAATAAACTAGTGGCCTGTGGGTGTTAACAGTAGGATCTGGCCATTGAACTGACTCAATGTCTGCATGAGAGAACTGATGGCAAATGTCAGGCATCAGCTTTTCTGCAACAATGAAGAAAATAATGATTACCTAGATAAAACTGTTACTAGCTCAAAATATACACTAAGCTGAGTTAAAAGGAAACACTCTGCACTATGTTCCTGTGAACATATTCAGGCACTTAGTGCATGTCTGGATGTTCAAGAGTCCTGACCTCTCTCAGCTGGTCTGTGGATTTCAGTATTTAAGTAGCTGAGCAGGAGCTTGCAGGCTCAGCACTTCTGTGCATCAGGCCACCTGTTGAAGTGCCTAAATATAGTCCTCTGAGCTTAACCTCAGGATTGACAACCTTGGCCATTACAAACTGCTATTGCACCTCTAGCAGTTATTTCAAAAAGCAGTTCAACGATCCCATGGGTCAGGAAATTAGCAGGAAGACAACTGCAGCTCTCTCCTTGTGGAGAGAAAGGCAAAGCTGAATGAATTAGCAAATAATATAATGAGATTTGGCAAACAGCTGAAGTGTGAGGAACCACCGTGCTAAAACTTAAAACTAAAGCTGATGCCAAGCTGAAGCTTGCCTCTAAAAAGCTAATGCAAAATGAGCTGTACACACTTCTTTTAGTGGCTGTATCATGTTTAGGCTACCAAAGAATAAAAATCTAACTGCGGTACATTGCTCAAACATGGAAACTCATAGAATTTCTCCAGTACTGGATGAATCTCTTTGTCTCTCCTGGTAAGCATTGATTTGGTTAGGGAGCTGCAAAAGTGATTGGAGAACAGATTTTCATGATTAAAATAAATCAGGTTGTCTCTAAGCTGTAAAGATGGAATTATTATGCACTGGAATGACTTCATGTGACCATTTGGTTTTTAAACAAGATAATTGCAGCAGCCTAAGTAGATAGATCTGTGTATACAGCTGTAGTGTTATTGAGGAGACTCACATCAGCCTACTTATTCCACTTCTGCTGAAATGACCACTGGCAATCTTGAAAAAAAAATCCTTTTATAGTGGTAGGTCTGCAGAGATGTTACGTTCATGCACATTTCTGTGTATATTATGTAAACAGTACCTCTACCCTTAAAGTGAACACAGCCCTTGGATTAGCAATTTTCACAAGATCATCAGGCAGATCTTGTCAATAGGATTAGCTCACCTCTTTTTTAGAGTAAGAGAGAAAACAAGAATCTGGTGTCTCAGCACACTTGGTAAGTAAAAACAAAAATACCACTGCAGTACAGTCACTTCTCAGTTGAAAAATAATAAACTGTTTTTCTGTCCTGAATGCCAGAGGACCCACTGAAGAACATGTGACAAAACACCAGAAAAGAATACAGCATTACAAAAGGAAAAGCCAGTGCAGTTACGGGAATGGATGTGCTGCTCTGCTGGGGGTCTTGCTCAGAGACCGTGAGTTCTGGAGAACACTTTCAGCTGGTCTTGATTAAACAAAGACTGGCAGTACAAATACTGAAATCTATTTCCAGTGAGATCTTTGAACCTTGTTTATGGCTAGCTGCCCCCAACAGCAACCACCTGACAGTGGGTGATGTTCCCCCCATGTCTGCTGAGCACACTGGATACTCCCATTCCACACAGCCGGGGAAGCACAGCCTCCAGCCAGGACACCAAATGTCACCACTACCACCTATATCCCATACCATCTGCTCCCATACAGCTGTGCCCCACGCACATCTTCACGCTCTAGTTTTATACCCTGGAGATCATTATAGCTGCAGAAAGTTACCCCTCAGAGACCCTTTGCACTCACAGACGGCTGCTGGGCTGCTGTGCCAATAACTTTTTAGCTACCAACTTTCATATACAAATATTTTTCAAAGAGCCTTACACTTAAATAGAAATTATGGAGATCTTGCAGCGCAGGCTGCAGGACTTGTCTGATGGATTGCAATATCCTCAGAATAGAGGTTTTGGTCCTATTTTACCTCCAGTTAATTGATTACTAATTAACTTGAGTTAACCGAATTCAACACTAAGTGCTGGTCTAGACATGCCACAAATGTTTGTTCCAGAACATTCAGAAGAAAAAAACCACAAGTATTTGAATCCTGAAAGAAAAAATGTGTGGAATATCCAGACTAGCATTTTCAATTGTGCTATTAGGTCAAGTTAGCATTGCAATTAATTACTGTGGGGTAGAGGGCACTAAAAATGCTGGCACTAACATTACCTAATAAATTTGGTGTTCCAGATTGCCACTGACAGAAAATTAATTCTTTCATGTCATTTGTAGCTGGTCAGTAGACATGTGAGAATTCACTGATCTCAGAGTATAAGGTTGTAATAAAAATGTAAATGTTTTGGGTAAAATAAACTTAGCTACAAAAACATTAGCAACTTTCTTGTTTGTAATTTCTATGTGTTACTTAAAGTTCTAACAATGTATTTACATTACATCTTTGCTTAGGTATGTTAATTAACTTAAACTTAACAGTCATAAACCACCAGGAATGTAATGAAGAAAACTAGTATTTGCTTTACTACCTTTTTCCATACTTTAAAATATTGATGTAAGCTCAGTTTTTACATTCTTATGCTTTTCCCATCTTTTAAGTCTCCCCCCTTTGTCTTTTTAAATCTTTGTTCTTCATGGGTGGGAGCAAGCAGCTCCACATCTCAACCTTTTCCAATTAAAGTAATATAAAAAAACAACATTGTAATATTTTCTTTGACTGACATCTTCCAGAAATAAGTGTTATGATCAAATGATAAGCCAGTTCCTGCCCCATGCACTGCACATTTATGTTCTTAGTTGCAGCCTCCCACAGCCCTGCTGCCAGCCAAGTATTTGCAGTTTGCACCTAACATTTTATCCCCTGCCTTTCCACAGGAAAATCTCCTGGTTTCCTTGTGTTACGTGAAAAAGCAGTGGCAGATGTCTGGCCTTTGGCTCCTCCACAGACATGTAAATCTCAGAGTCTCACAGAGGAGGAGCAATTAGCATTATGCTGCTCTCTGGGCAGTGGGCCTTTCAGAAAGTCCCTTTGAGCACAGGGCTCAAAGAATCCCCTCAGCAGCCACAGTGAAGGGGCGCAGTACATCCCTCTAAGATCCCACACAGTGCTTGTAGGATGGGAGCCGACCGTGAGCCTCATGCTTAGAGTACACGTCATGACGAGTTTGGGAGAAGAGCCTACCAGAGAACTTGCCTCACATCTAGGCTGACCTACCATTGACTAACTCACACACAGAAGATCCCACCTGCAATGCCAGCTTCCATAATTCCTTTCTGTCTCTGTCCTGTACACGAGGAAAACTCTTTCAGAAAATCCCTGTATTCACAATCCCACATGTATGTCAGATATGTGGAAAAAGGGATGAGCAGCCTTCCAGTACTTAAAGAGGACTTGTAAAAAAGGGAGAGGGACTTTCTACACGAGCACATAGGGATAGAACAAGGGAGAAAGGTTGTAAACTTTAAGAGGGAAGGTTTCAGTCAGATGTTAGGAATAAATTCTTTATTCAGATGATTGTGAGGCACAAGCACATGTTGCCCAGAAAAGTTCTGGATGTCTTATCTCTGGAAATGTTCAAGGCCAGGTTTGATGGGGCTTGGAGCAACCTGGTCTAGTGGAATGTGTCCCTGCCCATGACATGGGGGTTGAGACTAGATAATCTTTAAGGTTCCTTCCGACCCAAAATATTCTGGGATACTGTGATATACAATGGGATGCATCAAGCAGCAGTAAGAGCAAGGGCACTCCATGAGGGAGAACAAGTTGGAAGCTGAGGATGACCACAACAGAGACAGGAGCCTCACCCACAGAATATAGCCCTTGAGCAGGGGCAGTCAAGAGAACAGGAGAGCTACAGGCTTCATCAGGACCCCACTGAGCACAAGGAGGTGAAATAAAAAGTCAGGTCTAAGACCAGTTCAGGAAAACCAGCAGCAATTTGGAAGGACCAGGAGCTGAAAGAAGGCTTGCTGTCAAAGGAGGTACTGGTCAAATCATCAGCCCTGCTGGCTGCTGAGGTAACACAGCTTCTGCTGAAATAAGTTAAAGTAAAAAACCCTCTTGTATTTAATACTCTGGCTGCTTATATCCAAGGTTTTGGGGTGCGTGAGTTGGGCTGGTGATGGAAAAGGTCTGGGTGATATGGCTTTCTCAGGGAAACATAGAAAAACTAGATGGATTTGCAAGGACTGTAGGTGCTCAAGGAAGTTTGTTACTAGATTGATGTGATCAGCAGTGGGAAAAAGCTCCATATAAAAATGGCCTGTTTTGGCAGATGTGTTTTCTAGAAAGCTAAACCTGGCTACCCTTGGTAGCAAATGTCTGGAAATGTGTCCCTGCTGGCCCTCAAAAATTCTTCTGGCCTTATTTATGAGGAGAGTAGGAGCCTAGTGAGATTGGGCAAGCAGGCTACAGGAATGTGGAAGGGGCTGGAATATTTTGGTTGCAGAAACTGAAATGAACAAAGGATGGAGCTTGTGGTAGGGGTATGTGGATATTATTGTCATAGGCAAAACGCTGACTGTTGAGGGGAGGTAATGCAGCCATCTTGGAGACAGCTCGTGTGATGTTAGAGATATTGTTACAGGTTTTCATTCTCTGTCTTTGTGAGTGAAACAGAAATGGGGTAGAAATCAGTCTGCCTGCCTGCTGGTTTCACAATCCCACAGAACAGCTGAGATTGAAAGGGACCTTTGGCAACCACCTTGTCAAACCCCCTTGCTCAAGAGCATAGGCCTATGCCGAGGTGGCTTTTGAATATCTCTAAGGAGCAACACAGTTTGGGGATGGTGCAATGCGGACAGGGGAGTTTACACTTGGAGAAGACCCATGAGTTTCTTCCAATATCTGTCTTTGTCTTGGGCCTTACCAATCCTTAAGGATGGGACAATTATTGCTTATTAGGACCTTTGGGGCGCTGGTAAGATTTTGGGCTTCCCCAGAGTAAAATAATGCTTATGAAGGAAAGCTAAATGATGCTGATGGCTTTTCTTTTTCTGAAAATCACCTGAAAAGTGTTACCTGATGCTATTCTTTAAAGCTGTCATGCAGAGACTGCATGTTTAATCTGGCAAATTCTTCCACACTGCCACTTTATAGTCCATTGCTCTTTCTGTAAATTCAGAGAGATCAGCTCCTTTGCATGTTTTTAGTACTGTCCAAATCAGGTTACCTGTTTGATAATGTTTTCATCATATCAAATTAGTAGCTGCAAAAGCCTTCACATCCTGTCTCTAGAACACATTTGCTGTTAGGCATTGTTAGTTGTATAGCTGTTTTTCATGGAAATGTGCCTCTTTCAGAAAGGGAAATGGGACTTCATGCTTTTGGGTGTAGCTTATAAACTCCTTAATTCCCAACCAATGTTCTTATTCAGCGTCTGAGTTTGTTTCATCAGGTAGCTGTGCTTCCTGGAGGCCTTGTATCCATATAAATACAATTACCGCTTATTTTCTATGTGACTTTTTAAAATCCATCTGTATTCTGAATCATAGGTTATATGAATGACAGCTCTTTTATCTTGATTTTCATTTTCTCAGATTTCATTTTACCTATAGAATGGTAACTTAGAGCTTCATCTGGACTCCATCATGAATCAAATATTAATCTTTGAGAATAGCAAAAAAGCAAAGCTATGGAAAAAATCTTCTTTCCCAATTTTGTTGGTTTTGATCAGCTTTTCATGCTTGGTTTCATAATAATGCCAAGATATCAGTGGGAAATGGGGTCCCAGTGATGTAAGGTGCTTTCCAGATATGTATGAGAGTGTCTCCACTGAAGTGATTACAATATAATAGCTAAAATACTCACAAAATTGAGGGAAAAAAAAGGAAGCATATGCTCTTTCTGGAGCTCAGCAAGCATGGGAAGACATGGCATGTGCCTCTGCCTTCCAAACATATGGAAGAATATTTTAAAGAACTGGATACATATGAAGATTTAGGTGCCCTCAAAGCTTCAAGTCTCAAGTATGGAAGCTACAGCTTTCTTAACCTAGAGAAAACAGGTGTGCAAAACCAAGGGCTGATTTTCATACATGTTACTTCAGATCAGTAAAGTGCAGAGTAGCAGTGCATGCAAGATGGCTGTGATAACTTCTTTTTTAGATAAGGATCATTATTTTCCACCTAATGGATCAAACACAGGCTTTATGCAGCTACTGTGCTTGGAAGAAAGGCAAGGCCTTACTGTTCGAGGTGACTGATTTCTTTACTAGGTGTAGGGTGCCACCTGCAGCACCAAGTTTGAAGCTGAAAATGAGATAAATAAAACCATAGCCATAACTGAAGTGATTGCAATATTATTATTTGAACAGTGTAAGGAACAAATTCACGGGACTGAAATTGAAGAACATGTAAAAAAAAACATATCAAGGTGACTCATTTGTCTTTAAAATGACATAAGGAAATTCATGAATAATCAAAATGAAGTAAATTAATTAATAAAGAAAATATATTGTTAATTTCTAGGTGGGATATATCCAGAAATTTATGTGAAAAGACATAATGAATGTCAAATATATGTTGCAATTGCATTTACTTCAAGGAGTCCTTAATAGTCCTTTAAGATTCCTTAAGACATGGAAACTTAGACTTTGATTACTGTTAATTTTAAAAGTGTATTCAAAAGTATACTGTGAGTATTCATCACTGAAATGGATGGAAACTCCTTAATTTCTAAGTAGCTGGAGAGGATCCGAACTTGTAAACAGATTTCATAGTTGTTTGTCTCTGTATGTGGACAAACTACCATCCCATATTTCCATACACTTGAAATCTGAAGAAATTGAAGCCTATTACAGATCCAAGCTTTAAAGCTTCCTTTAAAAATATTTACAAATTAATTTGGAAACATCTCGCACATATTTCACACTTTAGCAGAGTAGCACATGTAGTCATTAATCTGCAGATGGAAGGTGATCTTTAAAAAACTCAGGAGTACAAGAAATCTGCAAAGGAAAAGGAAAAAGGCAGATGGTGATGGTAGCTCTGGCATCTTTTCACTGATGCCTTGTAGCCATCATATCTCTGGCTTTGAATATAAAAAAGAAAGCAAGAAAAGGCACTTATGTAGTAAATATGCACTGGACTGGAGCCATGGCTCTCAGACGCTGACAGCATACTGCTAAGGATTTACACAGAATGGTACAAGGAAATTACCATGCTAACCCTGAAAAGCCCTGGTAGCCTTGGGAATTCCTCTAAGAATTTTGTTTTAGTTACCACCAACCTGAGTTCATGAAAATGTTGTTTAAAGGCCAGTGGTAATTTTATTGTCAA
Source organism: Dryoscopus gambensis (assembly GCA_013389985.1). Classification (NCBI taxonomy): domain Eukaryota; kingdom Metazoa; phylum Chordata; class Aves; order Passeriformes; family Malaconotidae; genus Dryoscopus; species Dryoscopus gambensis. Next base: position 51,486 of record WEIT01001129.1, read on the forward strand.
GGTACAAGGACAAAGGAATTGGCATCTATTTTTAGGGCTGAATGAAATCAGATACTGGGTTTTTAGCAAAACAACTTCTTCACTGCTGTAGTCAAAGGAAAAAAAATTGGAAAGGAAGTTATGATACAAAAACTCTCAGAGGTACTCAATTTCAGAGACAAATTGCTTTGAGGTTCAATGATGTTTGTAAAAATACTTGTTGTGATCTACTAGCCTGAGTGACACTTTGTAAAAGTTTCCATTTTTATTAAATACCCTTTGCAGGATTTTAAAAGAAAGTAATACTTCCTTTCCCTGGCAATATGTCTGCTGGCTTGTGGGCTAAACAAAAACCCCCCTAAAATCTAAGCTGAGAAAAACACAGTCATTAAAA
>WEIT01001132.1:9428-19493 GCA_013389985.1 Dryoscopus gambensis
GGCCCACGGGCTCCCCGGCCACGGACGGGCACCGGCCCCGGGCCCGGTGTGGCTGCGGACCGCCTGTGCCGACTGCGCAATAACGGCCCGGGCGTGCGGGTGCCTGGGGGGGAAATATGGGGTTTATGAGGAAAAATACCCCACACTTTTTTGTTTTGACGTGGGAGGGGATGGTTCTGCCTCACCGGGCATCTCTGAGCCTCAGCCAGGTTCAGGGTGCTTTTGGTTTGTGGGTTCCAAAATCTTTTGGCACCCAAGGAGGAGCCGTACAGAGCAGAGCAGTGAGGATGTTTGGGGGACTGGAGTACCATTCTTTGGAGGAAAGGCTGAGGGAGTTGGGCCTGTTCAGTCTCGAGAAGAGACTATTGAGAGGGGACGTCATTAATGTGTATAAATGTCTAAAGTGGGGGAGGGGGAGTGCCAAACACATGGACCCAGGCTCCTCTCGGTGGTAGCAAGCACTAGGATGCGAGGCAGTGGGCAGAAGCTGATGCACAGAAAGTTCCTGAACATGAGGAAGAACTTCTTTACTGTGCAGTGACCATGCACTGTCACAGGTTGTCCAGAGAGGTTGTGGAGTCTCCCTTGCTGAGGATATTCAAGAAGTGTCATTGCAATCCTGTGCAATGTGCTCTAGGATGGCCCTGCTTGAGCAGGGAGGTTGGACCAGATGACCCACTGTGGTCCATTCCAATCGTACCCGTTCTGTGACTGTAATTCTGTGACAGAGTGCTCCACTGCAGGTGTCATGTTTGGAGCCAGAGCAAGGGCTGAGTTTGCTTGACACTCTCCACATCAAGCCGCGGCTTTCCAGCCTTTGCGGTCTTGCTAGGTATTAATCATGCACTGCAAATGTTCACATTTCAGGGGGTTCCCTCAGGCTAGCTTTATTTGGGCCAACACATGTCATTTATTTACCACAACGAAGTTAAAGATACTGCTTTGCTTAAAAAACCCCAACATAAAAACCCCAACAAACCCAAGAAACAAGTGGCATCCTTTTTTTGTATGATAAGCTTCACTACTGCCTTGTGCTGGAATTTGAATGTCCTCAGAAGTGCTCTTTAGGGCAAGAGGATGCCTTCTGCCTTGCCTGAGGAGGAATGAGCCAGACCTGGGCTCCTCCTGCCTTTGAAAAACTGCTGCTTGCATATGAACAAAATTTGCTAGCTGAGCCTCTGGACTATGTAAAAATTTGACTAACATTAGGTAGACTCCAAGCTAGGATGGCAGAGGTGGGGAAAAAAACTAACGAATGACTCTTTCCTGGCAGTTGGAACTGTTAGCTGCTGTGGGCTAAGCCATGAGAGGCAGGAGCTGAGATGAGAGCCAGAAGGTCATCTCCCTGTGCTCTCAGTGGAAATGATATGGTGCATCTGCATTAACACTGTGTTTCAGATCGAATTCACTCACTTTTTCAGGGAGTTTTTGATTTCTTCTTACTTCTTGTTTGGTTCACACTGTGGAATGTGAGGACACAAGTATCACACAACAAATCAAATGAAGGGTCAATCTGTGCTGGACAGCAGCACTGGCAGATGCTATTTTCGAGAGAATATACAAACCAGAGCCCTTTCATGCATGGGCACTGCCTTTGTCTGGCACTCCCCTGGCCCAGGAAGAAGACCTGGCCCTGCTCGCCACCCTAGAGTGAGCGGGGAGGACAAGCTACCCAAGCCTCAGCTCCCAGCTCTGTCAGGCTCCACTGCTGGCTCTCTCCACCAAGAAGCAGTAAGCAATGCCCATGCAACAACCCAGTCAACTGTGCAGAAACTTGACTTCTTTTGATGCAGGTAAGCCATGGGAAGAATCCTAGAAATGCATTGGCTCTGCCCTGACTGCTAATGGATAAGCAGCCTGCCAATGGGACCAGACCAAGCTAAAACCCCCCAAAACATCCATCGCTCTTGAGGTTTGCTCCCACTGCACCACACCACCTGCTCAACTAGGCACAGCCAGGAATGCTCTGTACATTTGATTTAACAAGGAGTTCTGGAAAGCTGGATGAACTCCGACAGTGTGCCGTGTAATCCTTTGGAGCGATGGATCACTTTTACCCAAGCAAGCACCAGCGTGAAGTCAGACAGCATCTTTTAAAATACTCTGAAAATTATACACGGGAGTTGTGCAAAAAGGCGTGCAAACTTACATTAATGACTGTTATGCAACTTTCAATTAAGGCTGTCAAAAAAAAACCCCAACCCTTAATTATTGTTTTGATATAATAGTGCTTTTAATTACATTTCCCACGCCACTCTCCCAGCGATATCTAGCACAGGACGAACAGAATCTCCTAAGGAAAGCATTTGGTTTCTTCCCTGCTCCCGCACCAGCCTTCCCCGCGCACCGCACCTCGCCTGGACCTTTCTGAGGTAAAAACTCCGCAAGGAAAATGAAGAAACGCAGAGGACTGTGACTACGCGATCCCTTTCTGAGCACTGGGATATTTCCACAGCCTCCTTCAGGAGCTCTTGGCAGAGGGCAGGCAGAGAGCGGGTGCTCTGGTTTACCGCGAGGGCCAGCTTCTTGGACGGGACGTTTTCCGGGATGCGGGCTGCCCAGCGGGTACCGCGTCCAGAGCGCTGCGCCTACTCCATGCGAAAGGCTGCTGTGGCTTCGTGGCTGCAGCCCCCGCTTTGCCCGCAGGAAGGGGGAGCCCCCGCTGTGAGGTGCCGGTGCCGGTGCCGGTGCCTGCTGGGCGAGCGGGACACCCGCTATGGATACCCGGCAGCTTTCCCGCCGTGGGCGGGCGGGCGGATGGAAGGCAGGAAGGCAGGGAGGAAGCGTGGCACTGCGCAAGTGCGGGCGGGAGGTGGCGGGTATGGCGTCCGTGGTGCTGAGCGAGGCGGAGAAGCTCTACATCGTGCACGGCGTGCAGGTACCGGGGCGGGCGCCGGGCGGTAAGGGAGCGAATTAGGCTGGGGAGGAGAGGGGTAGGAAGGAAGGAGTGAGGGAACCCTCCACCGTTGTGTGTGGGGGCGAGCCTGTGGGAGTAGTAATCATCCGAGCACATTGAGCATCGGAACGGGAAGCGGGCTGAGAGCAGGACGTGGATTTGTTTTCACAGAATCACAGATTAAGCTGAGTTGGAAGGGACCCACAAGGATCATCAAAGTCCAACTCCTAGCCCTGCACAGGACACCCCAAGAATCACACCATGTGCCCAAGAGTATTGTCCAAATGCTTCTTGAACTCTTGTCAGGCTTGGTGCTGTGACCACTTCCCTGGGGGGCCTGTTCCAGTGCCCAACCATCCTCTGGGTCTTTTCCTGATCTCCAACCTAACCCTCCCCTGGCACAACTTCAGGCCAGTCCCTCGGGTCCTGTCACTGGTCATCACAGAGAAGAGATCAGTTTCTCTCCTCGTCTTCCCCTCAGGAGGAAGTTGTAACTGCAATGAGGTCTCCCCTCAGTCTCCTCCAGGCTGAGCAAAGTGACCTCAGCAGCTCCTCAAGCGACTTCCCCTCAAGGCCCTTCACCACCTTCCTTGCCCTCCTTTGGATGCTCTCTAATAGCTTAATATCCCTCTTCTGTCCCCATTTGCTCCTCTTCCTTTGCTCTTTCCACCTCTTCCCTAGTTCTTTCTCAAGGTATTGCCGTTGGATAGAGTTTTAGCCTGTCACTTAGCAAAAGAACACGAGTGGACCAAGGAGGAAGAGTAAAGGGTGTCTGGGGAGAAGCCCCAAAGAAAACAGAACTGTATTTTTTACTGAATTTTACTGAAAAACAACCTGGTTTTATGGGAACAAGCTGTATAGTATCAGAGGATGCATAATACCCGTTTTTGGAATACAAGGGGATGAAAGCATTTGGAAGGCTAGTGTATTATTTTTGTCTGCTGGGGTCCTAACTACTGATGTAAAAGTACAGAACTTACCTGTCCCAGCAAAGAGCTGAGCTGTGTTAGGTTACCGTTTCAAGCCATGACCTTTACAGTTTTGGAATCTGAAGCTTTCTTTTTGGGAATTGGAGGAACTTTGTGCAATTCATGTCTGCCTGCAGATTGCTTGTTGCAAGCTCTACATAAATGAGATAGAAAAAGTATAGTTGGTTCTTTTGTAATCCATGATGAAACTACAAGCTGTTGCTTTTATATCCTCTTTACTGCTGTGTTTGGTATAGGAGAAGGAAAGTTTAAAGTCACAGGGTTTTTGATTTGTGGTTTTGTTGTGGGGTTTTTTTTTTAACTTTTCATTATTGATTTCTTTAAGTGCAATGTATTGATTGTCATACTTAGGAAGACCTTCGTGTAGATGGTCGAGGCTGTGAAGACTACAGATGTGCAGAAGTAGAAACAGATGTTGTATCAAACACAAGTGGATCTGCAAGAGTAAAGCTGGTAGGTACATTTCTTAGGGATTTGGTACCTTGCTGGTAAAATTTCTTGCTCATGTGACTAGTTAAGCTGATGCTATTTGTAGACAGGTTTGTGTGTGTAATAACGTGTATGTATAGCAGTAACTGAAACTATAGGATATGGAAATAATTACAGGATACGTAATTAGTTTAGGCTGGCTTGAGCTGGATTTAATGTGAAGTGCCTGGACAGCCTTCAGTCTGAACTAATCTAACATTTAATCTTGAAAACTGAAGTAGCTCTTGTGCCTAATTGCTGGGGGTAGGGGCAAAAATTTCTATTCCTTTGGAATGAAGCAAAACTGCTTCTGACATGTGTTGAGTGTGAAGAAGATAAATATACTGTGCACTATTATGAAGGTTCTGCAGAAAGAGTTGTTTACAGAACCAAAATGACAGAAGTAGTCTTGGATATTAAGACTGCCTTTTTAACCTAGAGAAAGGTACTATGTATGGTAATTATTTGAAGAATCTTCTTAGGCCTCATATTGTCCTTCTAAAGCATTTTGTTCTTAAAAAAATGTTATTTTAAGTTAACTCTGATAGAATGATCCGATAACTGAAATGTAGAAATGTCAGCTTACCATAGACATTTAAATTAAACTTAAGTAGTTCCGTAATTATAATTCCAGTTGTGTGATATGTTTTTGTTTTAATAGGGAGAAACTGATATCTTGGTAGGCATAAAGGCTGAAATGGGGACACCAAAGTTGGAGAAACCAGATGAAGGTTACCTGGAATTTTTTGTGGACTGGTTAGTATACAAGAAAAGAAGGAAATAGATCTAATATTTGGAATAAATGGCTACTCAGGTCTTACCATTATTGAGAAGTTAATGCCTTCATTCCACTAACCTCCTCATAGAAACAAATTATTTTACTGTTTCAGTTGCGGTAAATGTTGAGAAATTTTTGGCTGGTCCTGCAAACCCAAAAGAAGCAAATCAGTAGGAGTTAAAGAATGAAAACAGGTTAAATAAAACAATCCCAAACTGCATAGCATCACTGCAGCTGGAAAAGAGTAATGATTTGAGTACATATGCATGTAACCTGACTTCACGACTAAAATGTCAGCTGTTGTTTTTTCCATGATAAAATAGAGAAAATCTCTTTCCAAAAAAAGTAAGTTGGAAGAAAAGAATTGACCAATACAGATTGTGCTTTAACTGTACTTAAAAGTTTGCTTACTTTGTGAAAGCAGTAGAAAAAGTTTGAAGTGTGTTCTGTACAAAACTTTTTTTCATTTACAAAAAGAAAAATCCCCAGTGTAAACTTCAAATGCAAATCAGAAATTTTAGTTACAAATTTATCAGTGAATCCATCTTTCATTAACTAGAAGGGTGGGTTTTTTAATCAGACTTCTCGCATTTTGCTACAAATGGACTGTTGTTTATCCTTACAGTCTTCATAGTGTTTCAGTCATGGAGGAAGCTAGAGGAAAACTGAGAACTCTTGTTTTCAGGTTGCTCTGAGATAGCACAGTGACATCTCAGTGTTAGACTGGACTGTCTGCAGCCTGAGGCTACAGTATCCATGTCTAGCAGACTTCCCCAGGACTGTTCTTTATGACCTAAAGTGCTTTGGGGACCTCTCATAAAAGCTTTGGCATTGTCAAGTTGGCTGTTTTGCATGTGACATCTCATTTTATTTTTATTAAAAACAAAAAAATGTTGCTACTCTGACATTAAACCAATATACCATTATTAAAGCTAAGGTATGAGAGCTACTAAGTGTATATCTGATAATCTTTCTGACCTAATTGTCTATATCTGCCTTAACATTGGTATGTCACATTATGCGGCCTTATCTAAGACTGCCTCTGTACATCACTATGTTCTAATCAACTGGGGAAACTTAGTGCTTCAAAGGAAAGCACTCACCCGTGAATTAATAGTTTGTTTGTGATTGCTGTTCAAAAAATATCAGATGGGAAGATGATCTTGAATGTGGTCCTGCTGTTAGAACTCATGTGTGAAGTGTCTTAAATGGTGGATGTTTATTTTTTGGGGTTTTTTTTTTCTGGTTGTTTCTGTATGAAGAAAGTTCATCAACAGCAGGGACATTTCCTTCCTGAAAAAAGTGGTCTGTGGACATGTGGCATTTCTGTGACACTTCTTGTGTATGTAAATAAATATTAGAAAAACTTCAACTCATTAGATTAATGTTAGGTTGTATTTTCTGTTAATCTCTGTTTCGTGAGATGGGAGGGAGATGTGCATCAATATTGTGGGAGATGGATCTTGTCAGTTCAGGAAATAGATAATCTTTAATTTCTGTGACAATAGGGGCCAAAAGCCTGAACTTTAGAGAAGTGTAGTCACTTCTCACGTGCTTATGGCATGGGGAAAGGTGTCCTTTAGTCTCCAGAAAGATGCAAAAGACAAAAAGTGAAGTGGAGGCAGCTTGTTCTCTGTCAAGGGGAATGAGCTGCTGTCAGTACCCTGATGCTTTTCCAGACTGCCACTGGGTGGTAGTAACCGAACATAGTTGGATACCCTGCATCTTCTGGTGAGGTTCCTGTGTGTTCTACTTGACTTTTATATTGAAGCTAATAATTAAAACTCAGACTGCAGTGATTACTGTCTTAAAATGCTTATTTCCTGAAACTTTCGTGGTTTGTTTTACTGATGAAAATAATCACTTGCTGGATCATCTCTGCTCCAAACTTCTATTTTTCTTTATTCTGCTCTGAGTCCTTTACCTAAAATCTGAGGAGCACACGTAGTCCCATTTCGAGACAGACTTTAATGCAAGTCTCTGGAAGGGATGATTTGTGATCCTAGAAAATAATTATCATAAAACAAGTCTATTGTCCTGTGTGGTATTCTTACTGCCTGCCATCACTGGAGAAGATATTCATCCTGGCCCTTGATGTTGAAAGACTGCTATGTCTGCTTTTCTCACATTTGAGTTTTGTGGCTGATCTGATTTACCACTTTCAAACTGTAAGAAATAGAAACAACAAGAAAAGCAGACATCTGAATTCCTTCAGTGCGTCACGTTTTGTTTGTGGAATTAAGGAAGCAGGCAATGTATTTGTCGTGGTCTGACCTTCTGTAGATTACAGTATATTAATGGCCTGAGGAGTAGGTGGGAAATGTTTAAGTGTTGCAATAGGAAGATTTTGACTGATAACAGGAATAGTTTTGAAATTCAGTAGAGATCTGTGGTAGAAGCATCGTTATGCTTTAGGAGGAATCTTAGTCTGTTAGGCAGTGTGAGACTGAAATTATTTTGATAATCTTGAAAGTTACATGCTATTTGGGAGTAGAAATTCTGTACCACTACTAAGTCCTTTCTATGCTCCATAAGCCAAGAATTTGGGCATTTTCTCTTTCTAGTCTATTAAGACAACCCCTTTCCAAATTTTGCCCAGTGTAAGTTACTGCAATAGTCTGTATGCATTAGGTGGCAGTATTTACCAAATAGTTGTTATAATAATATCCTGCTAACCGTACTTCTTTATTTCACTTTGATTGCAAGGAAATGAAGTGTTAAAATAATAATGGGATTAAGATGCAGTGAAATGTACAGTGATATTCCAATTGAGTCTTGGGTTCTTTCTATCACTGTCAAAGAAAGAATCCAGTTGTAATCAAAAAATACAACATTTGATAAAACTTTGTGTTTAGAAATAATAATGAGGCATAGATTGAACTTTGCGTAATTCTTTCAACTTACCACAGAGATCATAATGCTGCATAACTATGCTTTAAACAGAATGATCTTGTTAACTTACGTAAAAGCTGCTTCCATGGATAAGTGCTTGTTTAATACAACCTGACGACCTGACTCAGCACTGAGTTACACTTAGATAAGATCCTATCTCATAAAATTGGTGTCTAATAACCCTGAATAATATTGTGTGTCACACTTGTGCTTATTCATGTGGCAAATATAGTTTAGAAGCCTAGATCAGTGGTTAATTGGCAGTAATGTTGCTTTGCATTTTTAAGCATGTGTAGTGCTGTCTGTTTATAGTAGCAACAAATAACTTCTATAAAATCCAGTAGTTCTTCCTGGCATTCTGAATTTTCATCAGCTCTGCAAAACAACAAGTTGGGAGAATTACTGTGAGGTAAAGATAATAGTGGATAATTATATGTAAGGTTATAGTTTCTGCAGTACTGTTGGTACAGCTCATTTGATGGTTTAAGTCATGCCTTGATAAAATGAATCTTTAGTTGTTTGGGGTTTTTTTTAAAGGTGAAGGGATTGTATTCCAAGACTTAATTTTCTGCTGTATTTTTGTATTCCTGGTGTGCAAAGGTTTTGTATCATCGTATAGATATGGAACATATATGAGAAATTGGCCCTGTGAGGTGTCCTGCCAGGAGAATATGGGGCTTTGCCATTACAGATTTTGAACAGACCAAAACTACCTCTGTGGAACCACTTCCTTTGATATGTTCTGCAATGAGAAATTAATTTGGTGGAGGTCTGACTGGTTTATTTTAAAACAAGATTTGCAGTGCTGCTACAGGTCCACTGCTTGAGAATATTCTTGGCCTCTGTATAAACCAGAGGTTGTGTTTGGAATCTTTGCTCATTATTTTGCCGTATATGCATCTCTGGACATTTGTGCTATGTTTTATTGTTCTTTGGGGACAAGGCATTTTTTGTTTGGTTAGTTTAGTTTGGCTTTTGTTTGTTTGGGGTTTTTTTTGTAGTCGTGTTTTCTTTTATTGTTAAAAGTTTGTTCCTAGCTACGTACCAGGCCCCAGCACCAAGAACTTTTTTGCTTGACTGCNCTTTTTCTTCTTAGCCACTCTCTTAATAATTTAACATTCAGCTCTTACTAGGCTGTCTTGTTAGCTGTTGTGAACTTAGTACAAATGTCTCACCTTTTTTTTTAAAGGGTTGACATGATAGAAGGTGACAGTGCTTAAGAAATAATCTTTGAGAGAATTCAGCAAATTTTACTTTAATTATAACTTGGAAACTGAAGATAGTAGTGGGATTTAGTTAGTATTAGTATTTGTAACAAAATGTCAGTATATTATCTGCATCAAAACCTTCTCTTATGCAAAATGGAAATAATTCCTTTTCAGATAGGGTGCCTATTCTTGTACAAATAAATCCTTAGATACTTTCAATGCTTTATATTTAAGTAATGTCCTTTGGGTATTTGCTGCTTCAGAAGTGAAAGTATTCTTTTCTTTCTTTATCTAGTTCTTCAAATTCTCCTGAGTTGGAAGGCCGGGGAGGAGAAGAACTTGGCACAGATATAGCAAATACGCTGTACAGAGTATTCAGCTGCGAGAACACTGTAGACTTGAAATCCCTATGTATTAATCCCAAAGAGCACTGCTGGGTTCTCTATGTGGATGTATTGGTAAGTACAGAAATGAAAACTAAGATTCAACAACATTTTTCTAAGGCAGACTTAGTATAACCTTATGTATTTTCTTATGTAAAAAAAGGCTACTCATAATGTGATATAATGTATCACAGCATAGATGGCCATTTTCTTGTGAATCTACTTATAGCAGTTAATCACTAATTTCAGCTTTCTCTTTTTCTACTCTTCTTGATGCTGCTGTTCCACTGCAGAACTAATAAAACATTGAATACTCCAAATCTCTCTCAGATAAAAATCAGTGATCTTATACTGACAAGGAAATTGCCACTGAAGAAGGGTAAACTTCTCTTTCAAGCTAGATGTAAGAGCAAATATATTGTTCTAATGAATGTAAGTTGTCATGGCTGTA
>WEIT01001133.1:8545-26768 GCA_013389985.1 Dryoscopus gambensis
GGGCCGGCCGGGGGTGTCTGTGCCGGGAACGGGGCAGCTCCAGCTCCCTCCCGCCGGAGCTCGGCGTGCAGAGCAGGTGCTGCGCTGCCCGTGCCGCTGGATGAGCCGGGCTGGCGTTCCCTAGGTGGTCCCGGCGTTAGGGCACCGGTTCGGGCGCCGCTCTCATCCTAAGAACGGGGGGGGTCTTTCTGATAAAGTTGGGAACACCTCCGGCCATACTAACCACCTTTAAGTGTTTGAACACAGCGTGGGAGTGGGAAACCTGTGTTTGATGCCTTCCTGAGGCGAATGTTTAACCACCAGAAAAATTGTTGGTTAGGCTGGGGGTGAGGTATCCAAAACCCTACTGAAATGTAGACAAGAATGTGTTTCGGCCTTTTCTTGTTTTCTGCATTTTATTTTACTTTACCAGGCCCGTAGATCATATAATCATAGAATGGCTTGGGTTGAAAGGGACCTTAAAGTTCATCTAGTTCCAATCCCCCTGCCAGGGGCAGGGACACCCACTAGACCAGGTTGCTCAGAGCCCTGTCCAGCCTGGCCTTGACAAAACCAAGCTTAATTACCTGTCCAGCTAATTAGGGCTTCTTGCTAAGACTGTTTTGGCTTTCCAGATAATCATGCAGTATCTTCTACACCCTTATCTATTACATATTGTCTTTAAACTGTTTCCAAATAAAGTGTCACATGCTGGACTCTGCGCTGCAGCAGCTATGCACATTCAGGGTTAGCTGGGCAGTGGAAAGCAGAAGGGATGGCTTGAGTTGCAATTACACTTGGAACTGTGTGATTAACATTTTTATTGAAAATGGCTAAATTAGAAATTCCACTATAAAATTGCTTGTATGTGAATGAGAATCACAAAGTACGCCAATTCGTAGAATTTCCTCTTCCAATCAAAAACAGCTTAATACCAAAGAAAAAGCAAGCATTTGGTGCGTTAAGTATACTTGGTAAACAAGTTCCTAAATAGAATAGTGAAGCAGGCATCGTCATACCAATAGATTTAAAGATGTGTGATACTCTGGTTGTTAACAATGTTTAGATTTGACTGTTACAGTGCACACTTTCATAAGTGAAATGCTTTTACTCAAGTATCCAAGTCCGTTAGGCATGAGTGCATCTTGACCAGAAGACTGTAAGACATTTATGCATTAAATTGTAATATTTTTCACCCAAAGCTTTGTAAGAAATTATTTGAAGTAAGTACATGATAAGATAGAGGGAGAAACTAAGAGAATCGTGTGACTTCTGCCCTCATTTCAAAAAAAAGAACTTTCTAGGCAAGCTTTCTCAGCTAAATAATATTAATTTAATGTAGCTGAACTGTTACAATGAGAGTGAGGGAAAATAGTTTTAAATTGGGAAAACATGTAAAAGACTGGCCTGCCAATCATTGTTAGGCTGGTGGAGGTGGATGTATTTGAAATGGAAAGGTTCTGTATGAGACAGGAGTTCATAAATCAGTATTAGTAATGGGTTCATGCTTTTAGTATTTTAATCAGATATAATAAAGGAAAATAGTGCAAATTTTCCAGTGCCAGAGCACTGGACAGATGAGCTTTATTTTCTGTATTAGCAGTATGCAAGCAGAATTATATCAAAGACACTGGCAACATTGCTGTGCCAGTGAATTTAGGAAGCATTTTTTGCAGTCTAAACTTGGAAAAGAGTCATATTCTTGGAACAAGGAAGGAGAAAACTTGGGCAAATATAAAGGCAGAATGCAAGAATTCCTCTTACTTTGTTTTGGTTTGTTTGTTTTCCTAAGCAAGACATTCATAATCCTTTCAGAAATGGAATTGTGAGTTCCACAGGCTCGTCTTGTCCTGCCCTGTTGCAATATGTAATATTTCAAGTTTAAGTTTGTTTGAGGAGGGGGAAAGCTGACACAAATGCACATTCAGAAGAGTCTTACAGGGGCTGTACGCATTCGACAGTCTTTGCATTCAGATCTTTGAGGTTGGAGGCCCCACAACAGCGCTGCTGTGAAGCAATATCTGGTCAGGTCAGACCGCTGGGCACTGAATGCTTGCTGCTGGGAAACCTGCATCCATGCTATCCTTGTTTTGGGGGTTTCCTTCGGGCTGGTTGTAGCACGATCCCAGCACTGAGTGCCTGTCAGTGGCTGGAGGACATCTCCCAGTTTCATGTAGTGTAGAAGGGATCTGACTTGTATGTACCTAGACGGCTCTGCAGCACAGCCTAGGGGAGTGGAGTTGGCATCAATCCAAGAGTCTCAACTCAGAGACTCTCCACGAGCGCTCTCCTGGTCAAACCGAGACAGTAACATCATCACACCCAAGCTTCCTAGTGTGGTCCTTGGTTCAGCTATTTCAACAACTTTAAAGGAGGTCAGATCTTGTCAAAGACCAATTTTCCATGAGCTATTCTTTTATTTCTCAGAAAAGCCTTTTTCATAGGAGCACTATTAAATGCTGGTCTTTAAGTAAAGTGAATTGAAAACCAGTTAATTTTCTCTTACACTGTTGACTTCTTGCTTCTGTAGCCTTGTTGATCTCTCCCTGTTCCAGATTCCTGCTTACAGTAAATCTCTCTTTGCTACAGTCTCTGTTTTTCAGCTTGGGAGGCAGCAGTCTTAAGAGTTTAAGTTCACTTCCATCTGTCTCTTGAGCAGCATTCCAAATCTCTTCTTGGCATCCCCTCATCATCTCATGACAAAACATCTGGATGTTTACAGCCTGTGCACGTAGCAGGAAATCAGGTGTTAGTAAGTTCCAAGACAATACACAACAGTCCTTATTCAGCCCTCTTGTGCTTCTGCCTGGGAGTTAAATGATCCTCCTCCCCGAATTGCTTACGGTTTACTTGGTAGTGCAGTTGCATTTGTTGGTCATTATATCAAGGGCCCTTTGGTACATTTACAGCAAAGCAGGACATTATAACCCTCCATCTCCTCCTTTACCTCTCTCTGACTGCAGCCCTGCAGCCCCACAGAAAAGAGCTTTGGCTCTTTTCTGCCTTGCCTCCCACTAAGCCAGTCAGATGTAAAGTCCTGGGTGTTTAGGGCCCAGAGGGCTTTGTCTTTGCCCTGAAACTGCTTTTATGAGGAAGCTGCTCCACTGAGGGTGGAGGAAGAACTGATCTCTTGCAGCTGAGAAATTATTTCTTGCTTCCTCAGATGTGCTCAGGGGCCTCCTTCGGTGAGAAGCAGTTCAGTATTCCAGGTCATTCCCTGAAAAGACTTCTCAATTGCTGTTAATGGTGTATCACGGATTTTTGTTTGCTTCTTTTTAATATGTGAGGAGAGATAATACTGGGAAGAACTGTGGATGCCAGCACACCCAGAGGACATGTCAGCTTTGCCTTGTGGAAAACCTCTTTGAGGGTACCTCTTTGATGACCTCTTTGGTCATCCTGGAGGTGACCAGTAAGTCTGGTGGTATCCCCTTTTCTGTTGTTTCTTTTTTCTGGGTTTGGCCGTGAGGACCTAATTGGCCTGAGAGAGAGTCTGCCTTGTACCCCTGTGGTGGGAAATGTCTAATCCTTTCTGTCAATCTTATTCAGGTAGTTGTGGCTGGGTGTGGACGTACAAATTTTAGTAGCTTTGTTCTGATGTTCTCATGCTGGCTGAGCAAAAAGGACACTATTGCCTCTTCACCCACTTTCCCCCTACCAGGCCCTATTTCTGTACTGCAGCAGCTTGCTTTCCTTTTCTTTCCTACTGTCTGCTGTCATCCCTAATCCAATTCCCTTTTATAAGGAGGAAGACTGGATTTTTGTAGTGTTGCTCTCAAGTAATAGATCAGACTATATTCTTAAAAACTCTCTTTGCAAACACTCCTGAGTCTCCTGTGAGTCTGTACCAAAACCTCTGATGCTGGCAGTAGAAGTTGCTTGTATGCCTGAAGCTCTTCCCCAGATGCAGGTGAGTTGGGTCTTGTTTCCCTCCTGATCTCAGTGTGGCGTAGGCAGCAGGTGTCCTGCAGCCTCCCGAACATCTGCCTGCCAACTTCGCCACCCTCTAGCAGTTGAGCGAGAATGCATCCGGGCTCACTGACATGTATGTGTCCACATACAAAGGCTGTGTCTTACCCACAGTACAAAACACACACTGTGATCCTATACCACGGAAGCCCTGTGGAGTATGTTTTTTGCTCCCTGTTGCTGTCTTACACAGGCTCTTGCATTTTGGTTTCTGAGTCTCTAAAAGTTGTGCCTCTTGGTGCTGTATTTCAGGCTGCACCAGTGCACCTTGCTCAGCTCTTTGCTATTCCCTATCAAACAACATCTTTTTCTGTGACAGATTTCCATTTACCAGCTCTTCTTGGCTTGTGCTGGACTCTGTAGTGCTCAGGTACTCTGCTCTGCTCCTCCTGCTCGAGATAACTGCACTTATCTTTGCAAACTTCCCTTTGGTAGGTTGGGTCCCTAGTTCTAGTTGGTGTTTGTGATCAGAGTTATGTGGGTTACAGCCCTTGCCTGGTCACCAGAAATGCAAGCAGAACACATATCTGCCTTGATTTTAAAGCTATTTTTTCCCCAAGCTTAGGCTTTTCTGTCTTGGTGCAAGTCAATAGAAAGTTTAGAGAGCTCATCATATTTTTCTTACTTTTTAAGTAGTAATATTTTTTTTGGTTTATATATTAAAGAAACCACCTTCTTTCCTTTCTTGAAATGTTGTGCAATTTGACTTTTGCACAGGATTTTGCAAAATACTGGTAAAATCAGCTTCCCCTAGCATTTGTAAGGTAACTTTCAGAGTCTTTCAGAAAGGGTCTTCATACCACCAATGGATCATGAATTTCTCTTTCTTTAAGGGCCAGGATTTTGAAACATAGCCATTGGAATAAGCTAATCCACCGTGTTTTGAGTATTGGGCTTAACTAGTCAAAGGAAAATGAACAACTGAATCTCTTAGTGGGAGGCTTTCTCTGCAAATACTCATGTTAACTGCAGGGGTTTTTTGTTTGCACATGCTGGTTTACCAATACAATTTAAAAGACAAAAGGTAGTGGTGAGTTGTTTGGATAGTTTTCCAGAAAAGTGTCTTGGTAAGCTTACGTCCTTATTTAAGCACACTCTTAAACTGTTTTGAGTGGAAATACACACGGCAGTTAAAATCAACAAAATGTAATCCAGAGCAGCAAGCTGTATGTAATTGAGCTGGGTTTCACAGCTCACAGCCGAGGTGTCTGGTAGTCTTGAGGATGGATTGTCGTGGAACACAGCTTTCTGAACAATCCCAGTTTTCTAGGACTCTCTTCAATGTGGTATGCTCCATCTTCATGGTTCTTTTCTCATCTCTTTCCAGTATGACCTTGTCTCTTGTACTGTGGAACTCAGGACTGGATGCAGTAATCCAAGTGTGGCCTCACCGGCGTTGAATAGAAGAGATTCCATTCTTAATTGGGAGTAAAAGTGATTTATTGAGGATTAGAAATATTGTGTTGTATGGATTCTTTGCTGTTTCTTTGGCCCTCCAAAAGAGTGGCTACCGTGTTTCTGGAAAGGTGTTCTGATAATATTTATTCTGGTGTAAGGTCCGGTGTAAGAGGTATATAGCTTATAGAATGGTCAGTAATTCTTTAATAATTTGATCATTAGAAGCTAACCATTAAACAGGGTAAATTTTTAATTTCAAATGTGCTGTCATTTCATAGCATGATACACATGCTTGTAAAATGCTGACTGCTTCAAACATGTCAGTATAGTCGGCCTGTTTCTGAAACAAAAGAGTCTTTGTTTGGTTTTGTGTTGTTTTACTTAATTGACAGTAAGATGCCAGATAAAACACACTTTTATTCAGAGGAAGAACTTCGAAGTTATATGGGTTGTCTGCTTCTTTCCCAGACCAACATTTAGTTCTTCATGATCTCTACAGTGATAGCAGAAGCCAGTATGACCCTGCCCGTGTTGCTTTGCCACTAGTAACTGGCACAATTGAACATGATCCTCTGACCTCTGTCTTGGGAGCTGCTGCTTTAGGTGCAGCCTTCTAAATGCTATAATTTCAGGTTTTTACACTGTCTTAGTAAGACATGACATGAAGTCCCTTGGAATGTGTGTAATTTCCATTTCAGACCATCAGATTTTTGTTGAGTAAATTGCCCTAGGTCTTTAAAGACAACCTGTTGGTTTGATTGTGTGTGCTGGAAATACTGACAAAACCAAGAGCAGTGTGCTACTTTGTGTTTAGACTTAGTGTTTAATTCTAAGCTGTCTGAAAGAGCTCTGGATTTGTACAGGATAAGCCATTGGCAAATACTGCTTCGTTACTGTTTTGTTCAGTATTCTTTGTGTCCACCCCCATTGTACCTAGGTGTCATGGATTCAGGAGAGAAAGTAAGCCTCGGAGAAAATTTTTGTTTCCTTTCACGGATTCAGCTGCACTATGAGGCATGTCAGTGGGTGTTCTGATGCGGGTGGGAGCTGCAGGAGCTGGTTGTATCCTTGTCAAGAAACCTACCTATGTTGGCCATAACCCAATTAACATTAAACTACGTTTTCTTGCTCTTCACACAGCCAGCAGGATTTGTCCCTGCAAGCCAAATCAAAATGGCGTTTTCCTTTCTCCATTTGCAGCAAAATTATTCTGAGTATTTGTTCATAACTTTTTGTTAAGTCACCTTGGATAAGGATGTGTAAGGAATTTAAGTTTGCTACTCTCCAAATACTGCAATAAACTCTCAGTGGTTCTCAGCAAATGTCACATGTATGAGTATTGCAGCTCTATATTTTTTCTGCTAATGTTCTTATTTTTAACTTTCAAATGTATTTCAGAGGATATCTATCTGTAAATCTTCCTACATATAGAGATGTCTTACATGGACTGAGGATGTACAGGAGGTTCTCTCATGCTTTAGTCATTCACCATGTCCAGCCAACTTAAGTCTGCTGGAAAGAGAGTTCTTGTGGAGATTTCAGGAGATGAGTTTCCCTTCCAGCAGCTGTGATGAGAGAATAAATAAAATAAAACTGTGCCTGTATAGAGCACAAGGATCAGACCATTTCATATCTCAGTGAATGGTAATCTGGAGCCTTCATTCTTAGCTATTCTTTAATATTGAAAAAGAAACTATCAAGCACAGCTGAGCCACTTCCACTAAACAACAGCAATTCAGCACTTCAATCTGCCAACAGACACATAATTATCCTCTAGTTTTTATATGTCAAAACAGTGTAGGAGTGTAAAATAGTAAAAGCTGATAAGGATTTATACACCAAACTTGTGTTTAGAACAACCCTTGAAACATTCTAATGTAAAGGAGAAAATAATTTGACTTTTATTTCTTTGTTAAAGTAGCAGTAAGTAAATTGTTTGTAGAGTATTTGAACTGATGTTTTCTACTAGTTAGATACATTGGAAATATGAGAACACTAGAAACATTCTTATTGCCTGATAGCAATAAATTTTAGTTACTCCATGCTGCAATATAGTGACATACAGCTGGGGACTGTGCTGGTGGAACAGGAGGGGATGGTTGTTTCCTTACGGCTTGGGGATTTTTTTAGGAAGCCTGGAGTTCTGTCTGCTGAGTCATCAACTCCTTCATGGTATTGCCATGGTTAATAAAACTTGGTATTTCCCCAAATGAACCAAATGCACTGATTTCTGGAGAATAACTTTGATGCTGATAAGACCCCATGGATGGAGCAGAGACTATGAGCACATGTGCAGGAACTCTGGGCAAATGGAACAGCATTGTAACCAGCAACTATTAAACTAATAAATGCTTATAACAAATTTGTTCTAACATGCTCTGGTCAGATCTGTTGTTATCTCAACCCTTTGTGCCCCACACTGGGCATCAAAAAGGCTTGTTGTGGTTTAACCCCAGCCAGGGTACCATGCAGCCACTTGCTCACCACCTCCCTTCTCTTAGTGGTTACGCCACATTTCCCAGTATAAGAGAAGAAACTTGAAAGGACAGACCTAGAAATAAAAACCTGAAGTAATTTGCCTTTATTAGTGTAAAAATTATCAAGCTAAGGTTTCTTTTAATATTATAATGTTACTGCTTACTACACAACTCCTATTTGTAAGAAAATTTGTCTATACAAATTAGAGGAGGAGTGCTTTGAAGATAGAAGTCTAACAGCAGCAACAGGCATTACTGATTTGATAGGCATGTATGAAAATATTCAGCAGTGAAAAAAGAAAAAACAAAAAAACAACCTGAAGAGTATATGGTGAGAAGTAGTGTGTATAGTTAAATGATCTGAATTTCTTTGGGAGCAGCCTGTGATAAGATGGCATAAAGACAGAAAGGGTTGCTTTTCTTCTATAGCCAGAAGAAGCTACCAGCATTTATCTGTAAATTTACCATCTATGTTCTTGTTTTTTTTTCCAACAGCAAAGGAGCAATGAGTGTTCCAAATATGCCACAGGATGTTCAGTGTGCTTTAGTATTGTCAGGTGCCTCTTCTTTTTCCCAGCTCAGGTCTAGGTAGCTTCTATGGGGAGAATAACTGGAGAGATACGGCAGAAATGAGCCCTCTCCACTTTAACCTATATGGGGAAGGCTCTTACATTGCTGTGTAAGTGCTCAGGCTGTGTAAAAAATTTATGCGTTCTTAATGTTACATTATTATCTGTTTGGTTTCAGTAGAATATAACCAATGGCATGATGAGTGGTAACTTGGGGAACCTGCAGATAAAAATTTTCTAATAATTTTTGTATTAACAGCATAGACAATAGCTTCCTAGTGTCAGCAAAATACAGTGAAGTACAACTTTTAAATTTACTGCGTGCAGAAAATACTGCAAGTGAATATGGAAAATGATAGATATTATTTTCCTTGTTACCAAGGAAGCGTGGTACTGCTAAGGCTTTGCTCACTGTCATTATTTGGTAATCAAACTTTCTTTTTTAAAATCTTGTTAGGGATTCTAATATGAACGCTTGGGAGGTGGGGAGTGAGAGAAGTTGGTGTGTCAGGTTAAATCTCTTTTTTCAGATGGTCCACTCATTTTCTCATGCTTACAGTTTAAATACAGCTCACTCTCCTCATTTCCTAACAGTTGCTGCAATTGCCAGTGGTGACAAGCTTTCCCACCAGCTCTGCTCCTGCACCCCTTGATGTAGCTGAACTAATGATCCAAATTTGTATTCCTTCTCCAGATCCCTTTTCCCCTCCAGGGAGAAAAATCAGGATAATTTTAAGGGAGGATCAAAATGAGAGAAGTGCTACTGAAAGAGGCGGACTGAAGCCTGAAACTGGTTGCAGTGATACTGTCCAGGCACCAGTAGGCAAGGACCTCCCCAGTCACCTTAGCAGGGAGCACGCGTGGTTCCTCGCTGTGGATGGATATGTCCCCACAGCAGGAGGACAGGGAGCAAGGAGGTCTCATTTAGTTGCTCTCCAGTGTGACTTCAGAGCACCTCTAAGAGCAGTTGCTGGTGCTGGAGCAAGGGAAGCTCTTGGGATAGGTTTTAGGCTCCTGAACCTTGTAGAACAATTGAAGGTCTGGCTGGCACCTGCAAAACAGTTGTGGGCTGGGCTGGGAAATGTGTGCTGTCTCTTCTTTGCAGGGGCTGTGGAGAGGCATGCAGTCAGAAGCTTGTGTTAGGTTATAACCAAACATTTAGCACCTTGAGGTTTGTGGGAATTGATTGCTTTGCGTCACAACTAAAAAAAAAAACAACAAAAACCAACCTATACAACTCTTCAAGCAGTAGCAGCAGCAAACCAGTATTTCCTTTAATTTTCTCTTAAGATAGAAAGAACATGAGCAGAAACAGTGGCACTTTATGATGCTGTAATACCCTTTATGTGTGGGAAATGGCAGGGGGTGGTTACCATGCCCTTCACTTGAGGAACATGTGGAAAGAGCAATGGAAAAAATGACAGCACCTTGAGACAGTGATCGTGGCAAAGAAGGGATGTTGCACCCAGTATCTGAAGTGTTACACATAATGGACAAAAGATGTTGCGGGATTTATCCTAGTGACAATTTAATGTGCTTGCGTCTGTCTAACAACACTTCCTGTTCTTTTTCTTGCTTGTCTCCCTAAAGCTACTTAAAATAATGTAAATTGAGCATTTTCCATTTCTGTCAGGAGTTTGAAACCCACGTATATCTAGCACCACCCACTGTTTTTAATCCTAATAGGATTTTTAACTGCTTTTCTATGTGCTTTATTTCCCCAGGATCTACTAACATTTAAAGTAAAACTTTTACTGAGTAAATGGAAGATGGATTTCAGGTATACCCATTGCTTTCTTTTGCTGTGTGTATCTAATGTTTCCTGTGCAAAGAGAGCTTTTGACTTCTGTTTAATCCTAATGAGGAAACTGCAGTGTTGCTTTAAAAGTTAGAAAGCGAGCAGTCATTATTTTACAAAATGTTGGCCTTTTTAACTCTTTTCAAGTCCTTACACAAGTGACAGAACTACACAGAAGTGAGAGGCCTGCCTTAACAGGCTTTGTAGTCTTTTTGTGAATCATATAAACATTGAGAAATTAATTTCAGTGTAATTGAAATCTTAAATTTAGAGACTTACATTTAAATGTCTATTGGGATAAGAGACATTTGAGTGAATAGGATGAATGGTGAGCCTCCAAGATATCCTGAATGGCTGAATGGCAACAAAGAGATGTTATGAATGAATAAATATGAAATGATTGTCAGCCTGGATGTTTCAGGTTCAGGCAGTGATGCCCAGGATTTATTTCTTTTTTCAGAGTGTACAGCTTGCGAAGTCCCCAGTGACTGCTCTTGCAGGAATACTTAGGCATTTGTCATGGACTCTGACTGCTCTGCCAAGTTGTGACTCCTCTTGCTTCGCTCTGGTGGGAGCTGGCTTTTTACTCGGCTGGGGGCGGTTGCTGAGCCCTCACTACTCTTCTGTGGGTGCCGCTACAGCAAAGGTAATTTGTAGCAGTGGGGCAGTGGCAGCTAATTGGCAGTAAACAGGAAGCCTTGTGAAGGACATAGTTTTGCTTTGTTGCAGTGTGTAAATGAGCAAGGGAAATACAGAGGGGTTTTTGATTGCCTTTCCTAGGCTTCTTTTTCTGATTGGATTGAAAGCTTGTATGTTAAGTTCCAGGCTCTCTGCCTGCCTTGCGTGGTTTCTGCAAAGAGTGGCTGCTAAAGTGGGGTATGGATTTGCTCAGTGAGTGACTAAGAAGGACTCAGTGTCACAGCAAGAGAGCAGCAGATGGAGGGAGCAAGTTGTCCCACAGTGTACTGCAGCAGCCTCTCCTGCTTCTCCGTCCTGGTACTGCAGCAGCCTCTCCAGCTCCTCTGTCTTTGGGACTGCGGCACAGCACTGTGCAGTGCCAGAGGTGGCAGCGCTGTTGTGTGTTGCTGAGAGGGGTCGAGTCATCTCCTCACTCTGTGTGATCTACGTGGGATGGAGGAGCTCTCTTACTGCTCTTTGTGTCTCCCTCTAAAGATTGAAGTCCTGCCCAAGACTAATTAATTGTGAAATAACTTAATTTTTCCTTTGTGTTTTCATCCTTTGTTGTTATTTTAATAGGGAAACCGTAGTAATCAGCTTAGCCTTAGCATGTCAAGAATTGATGAGCATCTCTGATGTGTAGGAAATGTCTGTAGAGATCAGAAGGCAGAAGGAATGGAATGAATCATCAGTGTCCTGCAGAGAATTCAGCTACAAGCAGCAAGGAAGAATGAAAGAGAAAAGGCCTTTTCTTATAAACACTTTATTGGGTTGCACAGTCTCCTATTACAAATCAGTAGGTAAGGAGGAAAAGAAGAATGAAAGATGAAGTATTTGAAGGGGATAGATAACTATTTTACCCAAACATTTTACAGCTAAGAAGCAAAAGTGAATATAACCAAACAGCAAAGTTCCTCTGAGCCCGGGCTTACTGAAAGATCATTCCACTTTTCCCCAACCAATTTTTTTAATTCACGTAATTGTTTTCTCATCCTCTTCTAACTTGTCTGCTTTGCATCCTTAATAAGGAAGAGAACTGTGACCTGCTAAATGCAAAAAACCCCACCAAACCAACCTTAACCACAAATATGTGTGTACATACCTTCAGACCAGCTTCTATGGCATTCTCCTCTCCCCAGCTGCTCATCCTCAACTTTTGTTAACTTATTATCATTATCAAATTGTATATAAAAGAGATTCTTAAAGCCTTTTTATGGTATTGACCACAGCCAGGCTGAAGTGAAATCCAGATTGTCAAACATGGTGTAAACCCAAATCTCCATTTTTAAACAGACCTCAGTCACTGCCTAGACCGACAAGAAAATTTGTAGCAGATACACAGATAATCCTGGGGACAGTAGCATTCCAGTAATTCCAAAGATGGCTAGCAAAATTGGAGGAAAAAAAAGGCCAGACCAAAACAAACAACTACTCTCCTGCACTCTCATTTCTTCTTCCTGTAAATGTGACTTCAAAAACATGTTTGGGAATAGGAACTGAAAGAGTGTCATGTTCTGGGACTCCAGGACAGACTAATGAAAGAGATGCAGTATTAAAAAAACTTGTATCTGTATCTGTTTAGGTGCACTTTTTCCTGTTGAAGGTATTGTTTTGATGCTGGAAATGAAGTCCACAAGTTGGCTAAATGGCCTTCTGGCTGTTTAAGGGATGAACTTGTTAAACTCCGACAGAGACTTCTGAACACACCAGCTTGAATGTTGGTTACAGTGAGAGTTGTTGGCCCCGTGTTTGTCTGGGTGCGCTGCTATCTTAATAAAGGCTTACAGCTCATCAACTCAGTTAAAAGGACTTTCTATTCCTGCAACCTTTTCTGATAGCCCGTTCCATTTTGTATTGTTCAGACAGGTTTCTTGCTACTGGCATAAGATTTTGAAGCAAATTTTGAAATTCTTTCACTTTGAAGGAAATTCTGTTTATAACAAAAAATATTCTTTCCATGTCTGTCTATTCAAACTTGGTATCTCCAAAATATCAGAGCTTAGACTTTATTAATAAAGAAGGGCTGTAATAGGACATAAAACCAATAGATCTTCCAAACATTTTTACAAGACACCTTAACCATCTAGCTGCACAAAACGAAAGAGGAATAAAATTAATGGGGGACAGTTCACATTCTTCACACTTTCTGCCTGCAACTTTTAGGCTTGCAAGCAGAAAATAAATTTTCTTTAAGAAATAAGAGCAATGAGGAAAATTTTGAGGTAGGCAGTAGAACATCTTTAAAATTCTTAATAGGCATTTATAAAAAGGCAGACTTTCCATGATTTTTAAATGGTTGTCCTGTAACTGAAATATTAACATTAAATTGATTAAGCATTCTTTCAGTCTCCATTTGAGCTACTCATTAATTTTTCACATGAGACTGATTATGAAATCTATCATATATGAGACTGATTATGAAATCTATCATATATGATGTTCTAACATGACAGGTGTGTTTGTCAGTTAGAATAGGGAAAGTTGGGCTTTTTTTCTTTTTACTAGAATACACAAGGAAGGTTCATATATAAACAAACATTTTAAAAATAGTAAAAATGCTTAATATATATTGCAACTTAACAAAAAAAATAGCTATGACAACATGCTTTTGCCCTCTTGAAATAAGTCAAAATTGTTAGTCTTCTTGGCTTTTGATTCCAAACTTTACTGAGTAAAACTGTTTTACAAAGCATTATAGAGCTGGGTTAGGTTTGGTATTTTTGGGGAAGGTTTTCATGGAATTGCCTTTTTCTGGTGGGAAGTTGTTCTCCCAGAATATTTTGACTGCCTTTTTTATTTTTCAAGTTCCTACAAGATGGTTTACAGCCAGTTCTTTCCCAAGGAACGTTTTGAAATTAATCTTCGCTTGTGCTGCCGTGATTGGAGAACTAGGCTTTCAAATTGAAATGTTTCTAGCTAGAAGTACACACATTTGAAAAGATCACAGAGGGGACAGGCTGTGTACTCGTCTTAGTTCATGGACGTATACAGCTGCTAATCATAGAATCATTTAAGTTGGAAAGGGCCTTTGGGATCATCAGCTCCAGCCATTAACCCAGTACTGCTAAATCCACCACTAAACCATGTCCCCAGATGCCGCATAGATGCATCTTTTAAATACCTCCAGGCACGGTGACTCCACTTCCCTGGGCAGCCTCTTCCAATGCCTGACCACCCATCTGGATATTAGGAAGATTTTCTATGGCAGCCTAAACTTCCGCTGGCGCAACTTGAAGCTGTTGCGTCTCATCCTCACAGTTGTTACCTGTGAGAAGAGAGCACCCCCCACGTGGCTACGGCCTCCTTTCAGGCAGTTGTAGAGAGCAATAAGGTCCCTCTGAGCATCCTTCTCTCCAGCCTAAACAGCCCCAGCTCCCTCAGCTGCTCCTCAAAGGACTTGTGCTCCAGACTCTTCCCCAGCTTTGTTCCCTTCTCTGGACACATTCCAGCACCAAAATGTCTTTTAGTGCGGGGCCCAGAGCTGAATGCATTATTCAAGGTGCTGAGTACAAGGGGGTGAGATTTAAATAATTAATAACATTTAATAATTTCCAAAGGTTAATTATATTGCAGCAAAAGCAAACTTCTAAAGAAACTGTCTTGTGACTTTCAATATCTTTCTTGTTGTTTTGGTTAGTGTTGTATGTAATGTTTCACATTTACTTTAAATGTCTTAAAATGCAGCATATTTGTTTCTCCACTAGTCTTTCACAAAAGTCTATTAATGGGATTTTTTTCCCCACTTACTCCCAGGCCAACACAAGCTGTTTGCGTTCCAGCAATTCATCTGCACATGACTGCAGCCACCATGCAGGTCAGCCAGAAGGACTTCCAAAAGGCTCAAGAACAGCTGAAGCTTTTGAAAAAGGATCCTGGGAATGAAACTAAGTTGAAACTCTATGCTCTGTTTAAACAGGTAGGCTTGACTTGACTTATTTTGTTTGGTAGAGAGCATTTATATCCTGAGGGGATGGACCTGTAAAATTTATTTAAAATATAAGCTGTTTAAATGTATTGTGTGTTAACAGGCTCTTAATTTTATGTGTTCAAATTCTGTTCTTGAAATGTCAGCACCTTAAAATGCCTAAATTCTGAGGGAAGCCAAACCTGTTTTTTCATGCTTTGAGTAGTAACCTTTATTCAAAGAAATAGAGCAAAATTACATCCATTGTGTGATGCCTTCCATATAATAATATTGATTCAGCTTTGGAAAAAAGCTTATGCCTAGGAAAAAAAGAGTAAGCTGCACGCTTCGTCTTAAATTTCTTGTATCTGCAGTCATCTGGGCCTACAATATAATGGTGGTGACATTTGAAAGTTGATTTCTGTGGTATTTTCCTCTTTTTTTTTTTTTTTTTTTTTTTTTTTTTTGGTTTTTTTTGTTTTTTTTTTGTGTTTNCATTTTAGGTATTGTTTGGGGTTTTTTGTTTGTCTGTTTTGAATTCAAGGATGTGTTCCTCCACAGTTTGAGTGAAGCTTATTCTTTATTACAGCATGAAAGGAGACCTTTCTAGAAATAGCTTTATGTCCATAGCAGGGCTTGTATTGGTATTTGGGGAAGTATTTGTGAATCAGGATTGGCTGCGGGCTCAGTACAGGCTGTGGCTTGTTATATTGAGGAAGGCAATCAGTAACTCATATAAAAAAACCCCTTGAAGACAGCTGATGGTTCCAGGTAGCTTTACTAATTAATAATAGTGAGCTCATAAGTGTATTCTTTCTTGCGTCCCACTTGAAATATTTCTTTCCAATAGTTTATTTTTCTTCAGGAAAACCGATCATAGAATACTTTAATCAAAGGTTTAAATAAGTTTGTTTCACTCTCTTTTCAGGCTACTGAAGGTCCCTGCAATGCTCCAAAGCCAGGTATGCTGGACTTTGTCAAGAAAGCCAAGTGGGATGCGTGGCACTCTCTTGGCAATTTGTCTCAGGCGACAAACCCCATAATTTCACTTAGATACTGTGTAGATTGCACTACCTTGACGTGCCTGGTCTTTAAGTGAGTGGCTGATGGCTAAAAATACTACATGCTAGTTGAGCAACTCTGCTTCAGCTATCAAAATGTTTCCTACTCTATTCCTCAATCACTTCACTGCTTCAGTGTTTGGTGATTTTTTTTTTGTTGTTTTTTAGTGTGTAAGCCTAGTTCTACATTACTGCTGCTAGCCTGTATCTGTAAGAGATCTTTTGTGGTGACTTCCAATAAAAGTAGTGTTCTTTTGCATTATGGCCTGTTCTGCTCTTCTCTTTATGAAAGATGGATTGAGCTTCTCCCTTCGTACAACAAACCCCAAATCTCTGAATTCAACATCTTCATAATTTTGTCATTTTAAAAAGTCAGTCTCTTATGCTGTTGACTAAAAGACTAGGAAAAATTGGTGTATTGAGACCCTCTCTTCATTCTTTCTCTCTCAATACATCTTGACATTTTTAGTATCTTTCATAACCTTTAGAGAAGTCAAGTGAAGCAAGCAGGAAGAATAAATAAGCATTCTTTTTTCATGCAGGCTTTAGTAAGTCTGACTGCATGTAGCTACCATGGTTTCCTCAGCTGCTATTAAATGAAGGAAACAAGCTTTTCAAATCAGCTATGTCAGTGCTGCATTAGGCCTGCTGCTCAGTAGTAGTTGCTGAGCTCAGTCAAAAAGATTCTTTAATATAGAGAGATTTTTGTATTTTTCTTTCTTTTTTTTTGAAAGGAAACACGGTTGCGTAATTTCATGAATATAACATATTGTTCTGCTTTGGGTTTTTTGGGGTGCATTTTGATCTTTTGTTTAGTTTGGGGTTTTGGGGTTATTTTTGAGATGGCCCTGCAGCTTTTAGGAGTAGTCAAGAAATACGTAAGGCAAAGAATCAGCTCCTCCAGTTAGAGTGGAGAGTGGATAAACAATTTCAGGTGCTACTCATTATGGATTATAGAATTGTTCAAAGTATGTTATCCTTTCAAGCCAGTCGGTTGTAACAACCAAGTACTTAAAATTCTTTTAAATCACTGCTTACTTTAGAAATAAGGAGACAGGATTCTTTAGGCTTCTCTGTGTCATGTTAGTGCTAAATGAGAACTATTGTCTTCAAGCAATTTTAAAATGCCATAAGATCCATTTCAGTGCTCTGTTTTTCAGCAACATCTATTCTAATATAACAACTTTTATTGGGAGAAATGTCCGACTGGAAAGTAGAAACAGAGGATCCGTGGAAGTGTGTAAATGCTGGGAATATGACAAAGGTCTCTCTGGTAATCTTAGGCATGGATGGGGGCACTCTTCCAGCAAAATAAATGTCATCATCCCAGCATCTATGCACTTCTATTTTGTGAATCTATTGCTACTGCTTTTAAGGTGACTTGAAGCGTGTTCTGCAGTGTTCAAATAAAACATGTTCTCATCCTCAACCCCTAATTGGAATATATTGTAATAGCGATTTTTGTTTTCTTTTGTCCTGAAGCAGTCACCTTCCCCTCCCCCTCCACCCTGATACCCATTTTATTAATACTGTAACTGATTTCAATTTTAGCTTTTCATAACCTTGTGTGTGGTTTTTTTGTCTTACCTTTTTTTTAGTATTTTTTCATTTCCCCCCCACCTTTTTTCTTTCTTCCCTATTTTTTAATTTCTTTTCTTTTATTGCAGGATAATGCCAGACAGAAATATGCTGAACTTGTCTCAACTCTGGTGTCTGCAGAATCTGCTAGCCAGAAGAAAGAGGCTTCTCCAGAAGAGGGCAGACACGATGGCTATGAAACATTAATAGTAACTACCAAAAACAATATCACAAAGATAATGTTTAACCGACCTGATAGGAAAAATGCCATCAACCATCAGGTAAAGAAATGAACTTGGGAGGATTAATGATCTTTTCTTTCTGGATAACCTACTTAAATCTTTAAAGAGTCCTTACTACAGGTTTAGCAGAACTGACTGAAGCATGGGGGTCTGAATTTTATGAGGGATTAGTATTCTGACTCCAACAACAACCTTAGGAATAAACATCAAGTGCAAAATGAAATCATTCAGCTAAAATTTTACAAATTAGGCTTTTTTGTGTCTCTTGATTTCTTTCAAACTTAATAGAGGATTATGGTCTGCACCAAATTAAAATGGCAAACTGCAGGAAGACTGACCTGTGTTTTGGATGCAAGATTTGACTGCAGCCTTGAGTATAACAAAGCATTTGTGCAGCCTTTGACTCAGCACTGCTGCGTGTATGTGTAGGTGATCCTCTGTTTCCCGTAGTTACCTTCATGAGTAAGTCCCTCCTGTTGGAAGCATCGTGATCATCGTGGTTCACAGCTGCAGAAATACCAGAGCAGGGTCTTCACCCCACTGCTGCTAATTCTTCTGTGTGTTATTTTG
>WEIT01001134.1:0-12708 GCA_013389985.1 Dryoscopus gambensis
GGCTGAGACACCCCTACACATCAGCTCCACAAGGACCATTCTGAGGAATGAACTCATGGAACTTCAGGAACACTGGTGGTTTTATTTTAAAAAAACAAAAAACAAACAAAAAAAAAATGGCAAGTTGCTGGTTTGAAAATATGGAAACTATTATATTTAATATCTAAGGCATATCTGAGGCCATGTAAGCCAACACAAGGCCTTCCAAAAGTGACTAATGGCCCTGTCCATTGACATCTGGGTGGTTGTGGCTTCCAAAGAAGTGGGAATATACAACACAGCAGGTGTAGGGCAATCTGAGAGGACTCTAGCACTCTGCATTATTTCATATTCCTGTGCGAACGAGGAGTTTGCCATTAGGAAAGTTGCTTTGAGTAATTATTTCAAGCACTTATGTACTCCAGTAAGATGATTCTGGTGACCTGATTATTAGCGATGGGGAACTGAGAGAAAAAAGACAAAGTAGTAGAAGGCTGGTTAAGAAGGGAATGCAAAGGACATGAAAGTGGAAATAAAGTATGCTTTGGAATAATTTAAAAGCTGCATTATAAGCACCAGAAAGGTGTATTGATTTGCTGTTTTATTTTACTTTAGACACTCAGAGCAAAAAGCTTTAATTAGGCAAGGATAGTTTTAAGCATGTTGAGAGAGATTTTTTTGCAAGCCTTTGATGCTAGTTTGATTTCCTATATATATATTTAGCAAACAGTAGAGAAATCTGGACTATAATTCATCAGAAACACAAAATAAGTATTTATAAAATGCAGTGAAATATATTTTGTACTGCATTAGGCTTGGACTGCTTCCCTTCCTGTGCTCTGAAACTGAGAATTGTTTACAGCCGCCAAGCGACAAAAAAATGAAGAGCCCTAATGTCAGTAACAATTTAAAAATTATTTAATTTATTTATGGTGGTGGGAAAATTTTTCATTGCCTTTTTTTTTTGTTTATTTGTGAGGGAATAAAAATTTTATCTTTTAGACTGTGTATTTTTTTTATTTTGGATATCTGGAAACGAATTTTTATTTGAAAACCAATCATTTGCAGTTCACTTCTAATGAAGTGTCTGGTGGGGAAGAGGATTCCAGACTGCACATGTCAGACTGTGCCTAAGATACCTGAAATAGCAAGAAGCACTGCAGAGAAACTAGCAGAACTGGTAGTTTACCAAAAATAAATAAATTTAGGTTAGCTCATATTTTAGGAAAGCCTCAGAAACCTAATATTGCTATTAATTGCTAATAGAGGAAAGAAGTTGTTTTGTACACTAAAGTTGCATATCAGGAGACAGTGTCCACAGAACTTTGTTTTAAAGGCATAAAGGAATTTAATGAGGCCTTGAAATGATGTATTTGAGGTTGGGTTGCACTGGTGTCAGAAGAGGTGGTGTAAGCAGGCATCTGCACATGCACTGAGGTTTGTCTCTGGTATTTTCCAGGCAGGTGAGATCTTGCTTTGCTCTTCTTCCAAGGCTTCCAGATGCAAAACAATTCTGAAATGGAAGCTGGGCAGGTGCATTCGTGTAGGAGTTTAACCTGTGCTATTAACCTGCTAAGAGGGATAAAGTTGTACTGAAATATTAAATGTTGTGTCCTACAGCAGATGTCCATGTCTTTTTCAGAAGAGTGCTCTGAGAGAACAGATTTAACTCTAAGAATAATCTTGGCTTCATGATACTTGTCTTGTTCCCAAGAAATATGTTCAGCTTGAAACATCAGTCAAGTCTGTCACTTCCTTTTAGAACATACACACACACACACACACATACACACACACACACACATAAATAATACATTCTTCACTCTCCCCTCTATACCCCGTTCCAGCTATAAGAGTCAGGTTTTCAAACTGATGAGAATAAAAATATATGTATCAGATTTTCTTCTTTGACTATTTTGTAACCTGGAATGTTGCATTCTTATTAAATTCTTATTTTCATGTATCAAGACAGGAATGTTACCATTGGTCGAGTGATCTCAGCAGTCTTGTGTATAATTTTATGTGTTGTGGCCAGTGCTTTTATTTTGGGGTAGAACATTGTGCTCCTTGTAGGCACAATGAAACTTACCACTGCCAGCTCTCCTTCACTTTGGGCTCTGAAAAAAAAGGAATTGGAAACCAGATACCCTAAATGAATGTCAGCTGGCCCCAAACCATTCTGAAATGATCACTCTTGGAATGTGTAAGCTCGCATTACTTAAGACTGTACATTTGTCTAGCTGTGATTTCTGTAACGGCACTGTGGCTCTAAAGTTTTTTGTGTGCCCTTTGGCATCCTGGCCAAATCCTTGCTCTATGAACCATACTGACCTTGACTTCTTAAATCCAGTGTGCTGACAATTTGAAGAGAGGGCAGTGCCTTCATAGTTGAAGTGCTAAGACAACTCCAGTGGCACAAATGCAGTTGGATACTTGAGTTTTAGAGGTTACTTTTCAGGAACTCTTTTGCCATAGCTCTTAAGTGCGAAGAAAATATGGGAATCAAGGGTTAGACATTCTTAAGGAGTACTAGATTAATCATAATTATCTTATAGTTCAGGGACCTCAGCGAATGACATTCTGCACACATGTGTTGTGTTTGGTTTGATTGCTGAACTCCAACCAAGGTTTGAGAAGGTTTTACTCTACAGTTAAGTGGTAATTCTTCACAGAACATCCTTAATAGAACCTCTTGCTGGAATCAGAGGATCTTCTGCAGATTTCTGAAACATAACTTGGGTTTTGTTTCTTCACAGATGTAGCACATAATAGTGCTAACTTCGGGAGGAAACAAAGCTTGTCACTGATAGCTGGAGATGGGGACAGCTCTTTTAATTATTCATCTCATCAATTTAGAAACTCAGTCCATATAGCTGTAGAGCACAGTGAGGGGAGTGTGATGAGCAGAGTCTTTATTGCTCAAGTATTGAAAGAGAAATTCTCTGTCATCAGGTATTTGCAAATAAACCTGCTGAATGCATAGGCCCTTGGGCTGCTTTCTGAGTCTGATCCCAGAAAGAATGCATTAAAAGCTGCTTTCAGTTTAGTACTGAGCATCATCTGGGCAATGCCAAGCAACTCCCACTGTCTCTGAAATTAAAAGGGCTGAGGGGCATTCACTGCCTCGAAAGGATCAAGCTCTTTGAGTGTGTGGATCAAGTTCAGCAAGCTTTATACTCATAAAGGACCACTATTCCAATCAGTAGGACTCTGACATGAGTTAGATAAGGAGCAATCTGTGGCTCACTTTCTTTATCTGCAACAACAGATAAGGGCTGTGTCTCCTTGGTCTGTCATGTCTAAGAGTGCTTTGAGATCTGTATCCTAAATGTATAGAGTGCAATTCCAGGAGTAACCATTAGATTATTTCCTTTGACCTTTTTTGTGTCACAGACTATTACATTACCCATGTAATGCAGATCAGTATCTGGCATTGGGATAAAACATAATTCACTTTGGGGTAAAGTTTATCTCCCAAAAAAGCATGAAGTCTTGAAAATATTGAGGGGCAGAGAAGCTACTGTCTTCTCTGGTTGCTGGTTCCAGTGGTTGATCACTGTCACTGCTGATTTTGTCTTCATCGTTCAACAGTTGGCTTTCTTTGTGCCTTTTTTCAGTAGACTAAAGATCTCTCTGGCACCAAGCATTTTCTAAAGGTGTTATGATTTTGTGATCCCATCACCCTTTCACATATCTTGTGAGAAAAATCATGTTCCCTCATTGCATACTTTTTTTGTCCCTCCCTTCTATTTCTCAAGCCACACCCTCCAAAGGAAAAAACCCATTGTTTTGGTATTTTTCTGCCCTCTGTCCAACATTGCTTTTACAATGCAGAAAGCCGTAGGGCAGGCCATGTTCTGGTCTGCCTCACCAGCCTGTGTACACACTAAGATCATCTCCCCACTTTGATACTTCTCTGGTTTTGCAGTCCAAGACTGCTGTCTGTTCTAGCATTGCCCTGGGAGTTCATGCTGAATTATTCGTCTGCTTCTAGCTTTTTACTCCTCCAGGGTTACAACTTTCCAGGAAATGGGATGTTCCTTGGGGTTCTTGTATAATTTTTGTTTACAGTCCAAGCATATTCCCTGGGGGCTGTTTGCACATGGAGCTGTTTTTCTTCAAGACAGAAAGCATTATAATATATTTAAGATCATTGTCAGATATCACTGTGCAAACACTTGAGCTTGCATTTTCCACATAGAGCAAATGTTTGTAAAAGGACAAGGACAAAAACTAATGGAAAAATTGCCACTGTCTTTACTAGCACAATGTTTTCTCCATGTCTAGGGTTGTAAAGTGCAGAGAAAACTTTTATTTTTCTCACTAGACTAGGAAATAAGCCTCATGAATAACATAGTATTCCTCAGGATTTCAACACACACACATATATCTATATAAAAATTAAAAAAAAAAACTGTCTGAGAGGGTACAGTATACATACAATCTGATCAGGACACTGATAAATTGAATCAATACTTTTCATCTGAATAAATGGTATGCATGTTTCTTTTCTCTGCAAATCTGGCTTTACAATCCTTTTTCATGCACTCCAAGTCAGAAGAAGGAAAGGTACGGGATTTCTTGGTGCCATAAATAAAATAAGGTGGTTGAAAACCAAAGTGAAGCTGTGCAAGACACTGGGCTGGAAAATCAACAAGGGCTAGAAATGGAAAGTAAGATTAAAGGTAACACTTAGCCACAAGACTATCCTTAGCAGCTTCAGAATAGTATGCAGTTAAATAAACACACATGCAAAGCTTACTTTGTAATGTGCCTTATTCTCACTTTTAACAGCAGATGATTGCTATTTACTCGAGGGTAGTGAACCACAGGAAGCTGGCCTTTTTTAGCTGTCTTGCCCTGAAAAAGAGCTATGTGAAGGCAACTCAATATAAACCCTCTTCCTTCCCTTCCCAGCTCCCCACCCCCAGCTGTGGCTTTTTTTCCTTGACCGTATATCTGAGCATCTCCAGTTCAGGCAAGTGAAGATCACTCCCAGGTTTTTTGCTGGTAATGCCAAGTCTGTGTTTTATATGAGAATCAGAGAGGGCAGTGATGCAAACTTGCCTAACTTGGGGTGACAGAAGTTCAAGAATTTTGATTGCAGTGGGAACCTCTGTACCCTCAGCTCCTTGGTAGAAGAAAGTGAATGATGAAGCCATTTGCAGCCTCAGGAAGTTTAGGGTATCGTGAACACCTTTAGCCACTTATTGACTGTGCAAGTGGTGGCTGCTCAATGAGATGAGTTATGTTTTTACAGCACTGTGGAGTGGAACTGCCAATAGGATTTGACACTCGCCATAACTAAGTTTTATGTGAAGGGAAACATAAATCTTGCATCTGGGCATCCTATGAGTATGAAAAGATGAACACTGAAGTGGTGAGGTTAGTGATAGCAGCCAAGATCTTTTTTTATCCCAAAGAGAATGGCTTTGGAAATAATTTAAATGTGAAGAAAGTGAAAGATGCAACTGAAAAAAAACTGTTTTGCTAAAAAAGCCATTCAAACAGGTACTTGATATTTGGCTAAGGAAATGGGATCCAAACTGTATATTCAGCTGGCTTAAGGTATGCTGGTTCACTTTGCTTGTCCTGGTGATTTTTGGTTATGATATTTTGCTTTGCAGGTAGGCTAGTGGTATAACTCAGTAGCAGCAATAAATTGTTAAATTTTGGTTAATGTTAATAACAATTCTGTGCTTTTTCAGATGGCTGGAAATCAGCTTAGATTGAGGGGGTTTTTTAACCTTTGCAGCCAGATTGCTATTCTATGTCTAGTGCTGTATCATTCAATTGAGAGCTGGAAAATGAGCTATTAATTTAAGGGTGTTTTTACAATATTGTTGGAGTGATGTGTATTTCCTAATCTGATCAAAACTATTTATTCCTAAAAATTTTTCTGTAGAGGTAAATATTTGATGTCCTAAAATGTAAGATTGCTTCACAGAATTAGAATTTTTAATTTGAAACAAGTAAACTGAGTTTTAAAAAAAAGGAAAGAAAGCAAGCCTCAAGAACAAGCTCAATGTCCTTCTCAGTGCTAAGTGAGCTGTTTCAGTTAAAATGTTGGTAGCCCTGATCTGCCTAACTAGGTCAAAGTTTAAGGGTAAAACTTAAGGAAAGCCTATTAGACTGAACTTCTCAGTGGATTTGTATGAATGCACACAATTCCTTAGTGAGGCATAAGAGTTAGAGCTTGGAGAGACAAAGTGAGGAACTAAACAGCAAGTCTCTGGTATCTTATGAGGCTCAACATTAACTGGTCTTTGGTGGTCTTTCTCTTCCTATCCCTTGAAAGACCACATGCTTTTGCTTACATTTTGGTGTCAAAACAGAAAATATCTGAAGCTATTAAGATTTTCAAGGTGGAAACACAGTCTTCCCAGACAGCTATAGTTCAGGTCAATCTTTTCAGAGGGGCTGAATTTGCTCTCTGTGTATCACTGGCTGGCATTTCCCTCACTGTAGATGAGAGCCTGAAATCCACATCATGTGCCAGGAGATGAGGCACTGTTCAGAGTGTGGGATGGCCCCGGGGCAGGTTTGTTCAGCTTGCGGAGTCCTGGGAGAGCAGAGACTGAGCTGCTGCCCTCCCAAAGGCTGCCCTGTTGAGAGCAGCGTGCATCGACCCACACAGATATGCTCTGTGCAGAGTGGGTTTGTCTGAGCCTGCAGCTGCGGCCAGGCTACTCTGAGGACCCAATATTGCTTATTTAGAGAGAGCTTGATGGGCCTACATTGATTTCAATCACAGTAGTGACTTTCTTTCCATGAATAAGCAACCTCTAGACAGACTAATTGATTACATATATCTTTGATCAGTATGCTGTGCTTCTTGCTTTCTCTTGCTAGTCTTGACTTTTCTTGCTGTTTGTCTTTAAGAATTTAAATACTCAAGGACATGGAAAATCCATATGTTTTTGTAAGCTAAATAAGAAGCAAATTTCTAAATCTTGTATTTGGATTTTATACTAGCTAATGTAGAAATCATGTGGATGTGAGCAGTGCTCCAGGTTTGAGCTTCTAAATCTTACCGAAAACTTGAGGTTAAGGCTGAGAAACCTCTGTAGCCTAAAGAGCATCCCCTATTTCAGCACCCACAGGATTCAACCATCTCATTAAGTCTTTCATGTTTGATCACTGGATTTTATGTTATCAGAACCGAGAATTGTCTTCATAAAAGAATTCTGAGAAGTTGGCAACATCTGCCTCACCTCACTCTCTGCAATAGTGCAGGGAGTGTTACGTCTTCATTCTGTCACATAATGAGATGGTTTGGTGGGAAAACACCAGGTCTGATTTTAGCACAATTTGATGCAGGTATCTCTAGGGTTGATTTTATTGGCTCTTATCATCTGTTTCTCTCTTGAGCTTTAACCATTGGATTTTATTAGCTTCAAAATTTCATGGCTGTACAGCTCACTGGCAAAGACAGAAGTTATTGTAATGGCTTTAATGAGAGGGTAGGTTTTCATCCTTAGTTTTATGGAGGCTTCATTTATCATTTTTTTTAAAATGCCATTTAAAAAATGTGAACGGGTCTGATTCTGTTGCTAAGAATTGTGCAAACTGAATATGTGTGTTCATGGTTGGCATTATATTGTATTTAACAAACTGGGAAATACTTGAGTATTTGAAATCAAAGCTATCCTCTCCAAAAGTATTTTTAGGGAAAAATCTTATTCATAATTAAAAGAGAATGATCTCATTAAATCTCTTAAGGGTCTAAGCAAAAGAATTGGGCAATGGGTGGGGGTTTTTTGTTTGTTTGTTTAAGGAGAAAAGGGATTGGAGCGAGAGAACAAGTGGCATTTGCTTATCACTATGGTATTCCTTGACTAATAAACAGTTTGAGGTCTGTGTTATGGTCCCCTGAGTGCTCACATGAGCTCAGGTGAGGAATATCCAAGAGGTGCAGCACGGCTGGTTCCTCCGGGTGCTACAGAAATTTTGGGAAATAAGTGCCTTAAAATCCTGCCTCAAGCAGTGAGCTCCTAATACTGAGAGAAACTGAGCAAACCTATGCTGTTCTCAGCTGTAGAACTGAGCAATCCCACCCAACTTTTGCCTCCCAGGAGAGGAGGCACTGGGAAGTGGACTCGAGAAAGCTGCTGGAAAGAGCAGGGCTGGAGAGCGAGCAGCTGCCATGCATTTGCAGGAGGATGCTGCTTTTGAATGGCAGTACCACCACCTCTTCAGTACTCTGCATGTCCTCAGCCAGTCCTGGCAGAGGAATAAAGTTGCATTGACCCTGATCCAGGTCTGCGTGGGAGCTGTTTGGTCTTGCCATGGCTGATGTTATGAAGTCTCAGTGGTTCTCTGCACTGGCAGGCCTCTGGGACTCTTGTGTTCCTCTTTGTTCCCCCTTTTGTGTGGGGAATGCTTCTTAGCACACTTGCACTGTGCTGCCTTTGCTCATTTGAAACCCTGAGCACTGGGTGGTACTGTGGTACAGAGAAGGGAGTCTTAAATTTTCCAAGGCTTTTTAACTCTGGCTGACCACACAACACGAGGGACTTGATATCAGCAAAGCCACTCCTTCCAGTGGTCCCTGCAACAATAAGGTAATGCTGTGCAGGACCTGCTTGGGTGTTGCAAAACCAGATGAGGTCCAACCAGAGTTTGCCAGCCCTGTTCCTGTGCTGTGCTCAAGAGTTACCCTGCTTCTCTTGGTGATGGAAATGCTTGTGCTGTGCAGCACCTGAGCTGACAGATCTCTGAAGCTCAGCTGCCTCTGCATTTAGCCTCAGTACTTTGTATCTGCAGCTGCATCATGGCTTGGATAGAACAAGCTGCCAGTTCGAGGCAGCTGGGAGGGGACCTCTGAGATTCAGATGCACTTTTCATGCTATTTCCTTTCTATAACATAATGTGAGGAATGCAAGGAATGTAGAGAGATGAGAGCTTAGAAGAGTTAGTCTGGCTTTCAGGCACTGAGGACATTTACACCTATAGTGTGATGCGAGAGTGAGTGTGTGTACAGAGTGCAGCTTTACAAGCAGTAGCTGGACACTTGGCTTTCTGTGGCATTAACAAGGCTGAGGTTGTGTGTGTTTGGCAGAAAATGGGGCAGTTCTCTGCTGCTTTCTTTCAGCAGCACCAGAGCTGGCAAAAGTGAACACCAGTGGTCTTGCTCATGGGATCCTGTAACCTTCTCTGTTAGGTCCTGATTTCTTAATGTACCAGCACCAGAAGCTGAGCTACATGAAAAATATTCCATACTCTCTGCCTTGTGTGCTGGTTGCTACCTTCACCCCATGACTGCCTGTCCCCTCAGTTTGCTGAGGGTAGCTGGTTGTGAGGACAAGTAATGAGCTGCATCTGTCATTTGGCTTTAAATCAGTTCTCTTAAAAAAATAAAAAAATCCTTCTCTCTTTGAAATTGAAAATGGTGTAATTATGTCTGGACTACTGCTTAAGAAAATACACATGGAGCCTCATACTTAATTAAACAAATTCTGTGATGAAACCAAATGCTGAAACAGGCAAACCGTGTCTATATTTTCCGAAGTACTGAAAAAGAAATTATTTGGTTTTTTTCAGCCTTGCTAGAGAAACCCATCAGCAAAAGACGAGACAGCGAGGCTGTACAGAAGGCCAAGATCCTTTACGCGTCCTGCATGAATGAGAGTAAGTAGATTGATTTGAGAAGGACATAGATGCATTCCCTGCATTTCTAAAGGCAGGCTTTTTATCCCTCTGCAGAGCTCTGTGAAGCTCTGTGCAAATGCTTGAATTTTGCTGATGTAGATTCAACTGAATGCAGAGGGTCTTTTACACATTTCTGAAGCAGGCTACTGAGACTGAGGTACACCCAGGCACAAGAAGTCAGTTTTAGATAAACCTCTGCTTGTCAGAACTGTGAAGAGATATTTATCTGTGCAAAAGGATGTTAAACTGTGCCCCAGGGTTGTGGGGTTATTGCCTGGGGTTAATAATTCAGAGGAACCCTCTGATGAAATTCTCATACTGATACTTTAAAGAGCCTGTTGCTCATCACCTTCTACACTTCTCTAAATTTATTTAATCAAAACACTGCCCCAGGGCTGGGTATAGACAGCCCTGGACTTTTTAGCTTTGGTACCTGCATGTCAAGCACATTAGCCACATTTGCAGAGTGCTTTTCCTTAGCTTGTAAATGCTGCTGTAAGGCAATGTACACTAGTTTTGGACACATCACTACCCTTAGGGAGCTGCACAGGTGAAAGAAGTGTTGGAAGTCCCCTTTGTCCTTCTGACTCTTTCAGGCTTTATTTCCTGTACAGTTTTCTTCCAGCATGGCCCAAGTCTAACTGCCAGCAACTGAGACAGCCTGCTCTACAGCCTTGGTGCCCAGATGCTGCCCCTCTAGCTTTGATTATGAACAATAACCCCCCACCCCCAAAACAGTGAAGTTTCTATGTTAGATCCTAATCAAGGAGTGGGCTTTTTAAAATTTACTTAGGTCCAGCCTTTGTCTTTTTTGAAATGAACTGACTTGCCTCTCTTATTCTTGATACAGATAAACAGGGTTGGACTTCTATGCTGCTGTGCTCACAGGCAGAGCAGAGGCTTTGGGTTTCAACTATTGTGATTGCCTTGCCTGGAAATCAATCGATGCCAATAAATCTTTGTCTTGTGTGGCTGCTGCTGGACTTGAATTGTGTGGAATGTAATTGTTGTCACACTTTGACATTTCAGATAAAATTGAAAAAGCTGATGTGAAACCACTGTTAAGTATACTGAAGCATTCACCTTTCCGCTGGCCTGTGCTGGAATCCAATATTGGACCTGAAGGGCTGTGGTCAGAAAGGAGGTTCAGCTTAGTCCAAGCCTTGGCAACTCTTCGTGGCCAATATAGTAGCTCTGTCTTCATCCGTTTGTATGTGGCTGCTGATGACAAGATCTCCAATCGCTATATCCTGAAGGTACAGTGTAGCATATCTAATAGGTTACTTTGCATGGTATTGTATGGTCTCTTTTTAAAAAACACGTTTACATGCCAAATGTTTACACTTTGTTGTTGTTGTTATTATCTGCTGGCTTACAGATGTATGTAGGGGCCAATTTATGGGAATGTAGCAGCCACTAGCAACCACATACTATTGAAAAGTATTTCTGTACAGGTTGTTTTCTTCATTCAAATGGAAAAAAACCATAAAAATGGTCCCATTAGACCAATAGCCAGGGTCTATGTGCATGAGAATAAGAGGTCAATATCTAATTCTGTTTGCTGCTTATGACTCATTGGTTGCATGAAGAACACTTTTTGTCTGTGAGGATGGAAAAATGGTCCATCAGTAGCAGATATTTTGAACCTGAGCTCTTTTCCTCGAGATAGAAACACTTAGTCTGATGCTTATACAGCACCTTACAACACAGATTTATCTCAAGTGCTTTTAAATGTGAAATAGAGAATTTACCTTTTTCCTGAAATGCTATAGATTTTAGACCAAAACACTACCAATTTGTTAGCAGCGGATGGCATTACACAACAGTTTAGTGAGGAAAAGACCCAAGAAATGTTGTCTCCCTGTAGTCTGACAAAACTCCAGATAAAATTGTCTAACTGTGGTAAGACTGAGTGCCTGGGCCAAATGTGTTGCTGTTGAAGAACTTCAGATGAGTAGCCAGAGCAGACCCCCTCCCTCCATGGCTACAAGGAAATAGTTTACGAAGGCAAGAGAGAAGGAGCAAATAAGAAAGTTATGATGGCATTCATCACAGCAAAATAGGATCTATGATCCTTATTTTGCTAGCATCTTTTCTAGCTGTAGGAATGTAGCCAAGAATACATTGTATTTAGGGACTGTGGTGGTACTGGAGTGGATGTCAGTTCTAAGTCAGTTCTTCCATATGTCTTTTGACTGAGGCATTTAACTGGTAAAAAGTTGAAGGGTAACTTTTCCCCATCTCTAGGACACTTTCCTGGATAGTCAACAGCTGTTGACTATCAGATGTCATCAACAGATGAACAACTTGCTGTACTAAAGATGTCATTCTGCTAAGATGCTGTTCAGATCCTGTCACGTTTTCTTCAGCTGGAGACTCACGTAAAAAAACTGAAGCAGTAGAATCAGGGAGATGTTTAGTTAGTATCTCCTGTCATAATATTTCAGTTCAAGCCACCTGTCAGCAAATGGCTGGTCAGGGACACCCTCACTGCTGGTCTCTTGGAAATGATTTATAACCACCAGTACCTTCACTTGCTATGCTTAGGAGCACCTAAGAATTAAGTATCTAAATAACTGAAGCACTCCATGCTATGAATAAGGTATTATTCCGTAGGGTATTCTGATATTAATTTGATTAGGGCCTTGATCTGCAGAATGCATCAGCCAGTGCCCTACTTTGTCCATGTTTTAACAAATTCCCAGGGATGTAGATGTACCACAGAGTATTTCAATTTGCTTATGAAAACGGCTTTATTGCAAAATTCTTTTTGTTCAGCATTGCAAAATCATCAGTGGGTCATAAAAGAAGTGGAAACTCCAAATAAAACTTTGTTCAGCATTCAAAATAATTTTTTTTTCCATGAGCACTGAAGCAGTTTTTAAACTTTTTTGTTTATTCCTCATATTTGTGCTCTCTTGGTTTAATGTGTTGTCAAATCTAATTCTCAAGACCAGGGAATTTGGGTGGACATTTAATGTAACAGTCACATAATTGAAATTCACCAAATAATCTGAAGTTAGCTATTGCAAAGACACATGTAGAACAAGCATAAGAGAATATTCTTTTTGCATCATT
>WEIT01001135.1:10317-32400 GCA_013389985.1 Dryoscopus gambensis
TGTAGCTGCTGGTAAGAAAAGCATTTGTATCTAGGTAGAAAGAATCTGATAGATAGAAACAAGCATCTGTCCATATCTTTTAAATTTTCTTTTTTGAAAAAGAAGTGTTTTGAACCAAGGCCTTAGTATGCTTTCTTAGTAAATTACATGGAAAAAAGCACAACAGTGTCAATAATCATAAATGTTAAACCCAATCAGATTTGTATTGTTGCATAAATTATTTGAATATTTTTAATAAATTTGAGATGGAGTGCTGTGTCCTCCTCTTGATAATTAAGCCCCTAAAAACCCACTAGTATTCAGTTACTGGCTTCCTGTTTTTGCTTGTTTCTGAAATGCCTACCAGGCTTCCTCTGAGCAGAAATGGAATTTAACCTCTTGTATATCCAGTAACATTTTTTTAAGCAGACATTTGTAAGGGGGAAATTAATAGGATTTGTAATGTCATAATGTCATCAGCTTTATCATTTTTTATTTTTGTATTTTCTTTTTTTTTTTTTTTTTTAAGATATATGATGGCAACAGCAGCAGTGCTAGACAGCTAGGTAAATTTTGTGGGGATCACATACCACAACCAATCCATTCCAGTGGAGACAGTGTGTTTGTAAAACTAAGGACAGACAACAGTCTGCAAGGTGGAGGTTTCTTAGCCAAATACAAACAGGGTAAGTAAATGAAAGAAGATGAGAACATGTTTCTACAGCTCATGTTGTCTGTGACACTGCTTGCAGCCCATGATCTTATATACTTATGAGCACAGTAAAATTTACAGAGCACACCACTGACTCAGATTCTCTAGTCTGGTACAGTTACAGAACACAGAGAGTTAAAAATTATCTGCCCATCTACCCATGATGGAGATGATTTCCTCCTTAGGAAAAAGCTGGTAAGAGGCCCTGTTTCTATTACCTGCACCAGTGGCACTTACCACTCCAGATTTACTCAGAACAAGTGCAGGAAGTCCATAACTGGGTGGATTGGACTGTTTCTGCTCTTCTGCTCCTTCAGGCTCCTGACTTTTAAAAAGAAAAGGCAGATACAGCAAGGTTCTCTGATGTTAGAGCTGCTTGTGAGGCAGGATGACAAAGGATAATTGAGTTTCTGTCAGCCAGACTGTATTATCGTGGGTGCTTGGGATAATTTAGACTATGGAGGACATTTTAAAAAGTTTCATTTTTTATATCTTGTGGTAAGGGTAATAATTTCCTTGCAAACATTTTTTTGTAAAATAATACAACCCCGGAAATATCAGAATTATAACATTTAGAGAAAAATACAAGAAGACACAGGAAAAATTAAAGTTATTTTATTCCCAGTCATAATCTTGAATGTAGTCCTGATGTTTACTTTTCTCTTCATATACTTTATATTTTTTTATGGTTAAATGCACATTGGACGATACATAATTTCATCACATACAAAGTGATTTGCAAGCATCTTTGTGTCCTCTTAATATGACATACCCAAGTGATAAGGATTGTTATAGGTTTATAGACATGAAGATGTCCTAGGTTTGGATAATAGTAAATGTATTACAAAACAGCTATTCATCCATGCCTGACACATACAGTGATTAGAAGAGGGAGGGAGCCTTGGCTCCCTCATTCACTACAGATTCATCTACCATGTACATTTCAGACTGCAATGTCAAGAGGATATATTAGAAAAGGTTCCCCCTCCCTTTCATTAATTAAACAGAAAGAGCACTTTCAAAGCACTCAGATGTAGAACTTGAGCTATCAGATAATGTGATTTACATTCATATTTAATTCCTGAAGATGCATCAGAGAAAGCTTTTAATGGCTTGCCCAAAAGCTAAAATTATGTAGGCAGTTTGTTATAAAATAAGGATGCTTAGATACCAGATACATTTACATGTACATGAAAGAAA
The DNA here is from genome assembly GCA_013389985.1 of Dryoscopus gambensis. Lineage (NCBI taxonomy): Eukaryota > Metazoa > Chordata > Aves > Passeriformes > Malaconotidae > Dryoscopus > Dryoscopus gambensis. The sequence goes on from WEIT01001135.1 coordinate 12,209, forward strand.
TCTAATGATTAATTGGAATATGTTGCAAAGGAAAACATAGTATCAAGTTACCATTCAAAGGCACCTTTGTGCCTGATGTGTTTCTAATAAAATCCTGATGGCAGGGGGTAGAAGCTTTTACCCGTCTTGCATTCTTCAAAACTCATTTTGTGCTCTTCATCTTGCCCTTTCAAAAAGTCATGTCCTTCAGTGTAGCTTTGCAGGCAAGCTCCACTCCGATCCATCTCACCCTGAACTTCAGCTGTATCCCAGACATTTTGAAATACTGAAAATACAGACCTTGCTGCTCTTTAAATCATTTAGATGGAATTAAAAAAGTGAAGGAGGTAGGTGTACTATCTGTGGTGAGAGACAATAGAACAGTTATGGAAGTGAATCTCAGCTATTTCTGCTGTTCAGACTCTGCAGATTTGCTGCACAAACCAAACAGCCTGGCCTGCTCCCTGCCTCCTGCCCACTTCCCTGTGCACTACACTGCTCTGCTCCCGATACACATTGTATGCTCTCTCCAGACAAGGGATCACCGCTGATATTTTTTGTCCTTAGGGAAAGGTGGATACAGGAAAATGAGACTCATTGACCTAATGCCATATAATTGTAATTTTGTTCTTCATCTAGTTTAATTTATCTTCATTTTATCTGCATTTCAAGGAAAGCTCTTATTATTCCAGGTGAGTGCCCAGTTCTTATGCTAGGATGCTATTGAAGGTCTCACAAGGAAAATCATGGCTCCTTTTAAAAAAAGTCATGATCACTTTCTCTTTCTGGGGCTAGAAAGCCCAATACTAGTAGTGTACTTTCCATTGGTTGTTTTAGCCAGGGGTCATAATTTTTTTCTAGTTAGCTGAAATAAACCACTTTTATCTATTAGTCAATAGTTGCTGAGCACCTCCCTAAATTGTTTCAAATGACAGGGTAAATTTCTATAATTAGTAATTAAAAAAAAATGTGTTTCATGAATACCCATTTAGAATTAAAGAAATCTGCCCAAAAATATGTATTTACTGTATATACTGATGGGTCTGCAAGTGTCAGAAAAGAAGGTCATAATAATGCTGAAAGATTCAAGTTTGAAAAGTCTGAATTTTGGTTGAAACATATAAAGTATGTTCTCCAATAAATCACCATTCTCTTCCTGCAACGCTTCTCTAATCTGAATAAAAATATTTCTCACCTTGTAATGCTATTAGTAACTTCAATTAGTAATTTTTGAGATATTGGATTAATAACACTGTACAAATATAATCTATTACCACTTTTTTTCAGTTTGCCATGAAGTGCTGACTGTTAATCGTAGCCATGGCACATTGGAAAGTTTAAATTATCCAAATAATTACCCATTAAATGAGCACTGCAGCTGGACTATCCAAACCACCAAGGGGAACACTCTCAACTATAGCTTCACAGCCTTTGATTTAGAAGATGGATCTGACTGTGATCGTGACTTCTTGAAGGTATGTGCCCAGATTCTAGAAACAAGAAAAATCAAGTGTTTAACAATACAGAAAAATAGTAAGATTGCAGAAGAGCAAGGGGAAATTTATCTTATCTAAATTTAATCGTTAAAGCTCAAGTGTTAAATCCAAACGATTTAACCCTATTTCCTCAGCAAACAGTAGGGAGGGAAGTATTGCTGCTTTAAGACAGGAATGTGCCTCTCAGAGGATGACTCATTCTGCAGGTGCCTAGGTTTGGTACGGTGTAGCTACCACCTTAGATTAGATGCACTGGCTTTTATGGGCAAAGTGAGATGCCATGATTCCAGCTTCAGGCAGAGAAGGGAAATCTTGAGATTAGTAAATAGATTCCAGAAAGGCAATGAGCCCAATTATTTTCCTCTTGTTTTTGTCTGAGAAGGAGTGGGGAATGTTCAAAACCTTTGATATGTTTATTTTCTACATTTTTAAATGGAGGGTTGCTGTGTCTCCTGTTTAGAGTTTTCATAATTCATCTGTGTCTTTAAAGGGACTAAAAGAGAATTAATCTATCCATAAACAAAATGTGACATTTTTAGGCAAATGAAACCTTAAAGTCAATCTAAAGCCAAGTACCCTTTATTTTCATTTCCTAAAAAAAATATTTCAAGGACAAAAAGATGTTTTCTTGAAATTTTCTAGGACAACTGAAAAGGTATTTTCTCTCAATTTTGTACTTAGCACTGTAGAATGTAGAGGCTAGTCATGATCACTCTATACTGTGGATTATAATCTCCCGCCTAAAATTTTGCTGTTTTGCTGGACTAATTAATCCTTCAGATCTCACCCTTGTACATGATGCCAGCATGTGGCCCCTGTGCTCTACTTAGGTTTCCGCACAAGAGGAACTGAAATTTAGAGAAATCTTAGAGAAGACTTCTTACAGCCAGGGAGAGGATGATGGAATAGTACCTGTATTTCTGGGGATACTTACACTGGGGTCTCGCAGAAGGTTCAGAAACAGACCTGCTGATGGCCTAATCTGTTCCTTCTAGATGTCCTCCCTCTCTCCCTCTTTAGTATGGCAGCTTTCACAGCTCAAAATTGGTAGTAAACTGGCAAAAGTGATGTTCTTCCAGCTTTCTTGTCTTTGTGGCAAGGAATGGAAAGAAAGAAGAGACATGTGAAGAAAATAAACAAGGGAGCACTGTACTGAGAACTAACTATTAAGCCCTGGTTCATTTTTGTAAGGAGGTTGAAAAGAAAACATTGGAGCCAAATGGGGAGGCCAGTGCTCGTCTCAAGATGCCTAAGGCCCTGACCCATGAAAAGCAGGAGCCCTGCACACAGTAGCCAGCCTGTGAGGAGCAAAAAACTTGCCAGAAGACACTATTCTAGACATAAGTCAGGGGTGGATGAATAGTGCCAGAGGCAAGGACCTGATCCAAAGCACTTAAAAGAACAGAAATAAAACATCTTGGAGGGAGGAGACGGGAGCTCTCTTTGCTTAACAGTTTTTTGGTGCTTTCAATCAAAGAAAATACAGACTGAAAGAGGTATAAAAAAGAAACTACAAGGGGAAAATAGAGTCATGGAAGTGTGTTAAGGAGGCTTTTATTTGCAATTCATGTAACATTACTTACAAATCTTTCTCCAAATGCCATTAAGAAATACCAGCTGGAAAAGATGTTCTCATTTGGTTGTTGCATGCTGCACAAATATGTGCCATAGTGTAAAAAGAGAACAAGGTTAAACCAGCCAGGGAATTGAACAGTGTTTGCTCCCACCCTGCATCTTGCGAAAGGGGAACATGTTGGCAAGGCTGGGAGTGTGCTGTGGTGTAGGGGAAAGGGGGAATCATCTGGACCAAGTGTACAGTTCAGTTCTAAGCAGACTGCAGATATTTGGGACTTTTCTGTTTGAAATCCATGTGGAGTCTGACACTGCTGCAAGTTGGAAAAAAAGGATCATTAAAAGAAATCTCATAGCCATTCAGCTAAAATAAATTACTTTCCTGCCACATGCAAGTTTTGAGATTCCTTTATTGCAGCGAGGTCTAAGAGGGGAAAGATCTGATGCTTTTGCTAAGTATAATAGAGACTAAACCTGTTCACTGTAGTCCAGGTAGGTGATGTGTGGACCATATGCCAGAGTCCCTCACCGTTTTCTTGAAGGAAATGGGAAGCTGCTGCTCAGACGCTTTCCATGTAGCTGTGCTCATAAACCAGAGTGGCCACTGGTGCTGATCAAATACTCTTTTCCCTGGGAGTTTTAAGAGTCCCTTCTCCCATCTCCTTTTAGGTTTGTGGCAACAGCTCTCCCACCTCAGGCCCAACAGCTGTCTGCTGTTGTTTCAGACAGCAGCACTCTCTTTGTCTCCTCAGCTCTGTGGCAGCTTAGCATGCTGCTCTGTGACAGCTAGCAGATGGCAGGCTTGGTGACAATATTTCCTCCTACTTGCTGGGAGGCTGGGGACAGGAAGGACAAGAGTTAGCTCTTAGGCTGGATTAGGTGATAATTACAGTTGTAGTGGCAGAAGGAGTAAGGAAAACTGGTATATGATGCAAAAGGTCAAGACTAAATGTTACAGAGGTGTTATGGCAGAGACATGACCTGCCTTAGCAAACTACAATCAGGAAATGGCAGTTGCAAAAAAACCCAAAAGTAGTAGAGCGGCTTTTGTTTCTGTTTCTGTGCGAAACAGATTTATGGAGATGTGGACATACTTTTATAGTCTCAAACTAAAGCTCTATTTTTTTTTTAAATCTTTCTGAATTGTGAAGGGGCAAATCATGGTGCTTGTTGGGGTGGAGACAGCTACACTGAGCAAGCTGTTTTCCTGAGTACTGCTGGACCTTGCCTGCTGGACACAATGGTTTTGGTCCCAGCCTCCATACTGGAGAAGGGCCTGTTCTTCAACTTTGTGTTTAATTATGACTGACATTCTGACCCAAACCCACATAAGAAGAGCATTTTGCCTCATGAATGATTCAGTCAGATATACAGTTTACTTGCTATTTGCTCCCTGGCTTAGTCCACCTATGAGTCAGAAGTTATAAATGCAATGTCAAAACCAAAAATTTCTATACACGGGTATTCCTAGTGATTTTCAGTTACAAAAGATATTATCATGCTATAGAGCAAATAACCATTTCACATAAGGACAGGAAAAATATAGTCATATGTCCAGTGAGTACAAGTAAGTACAGTGCATGGCTGTCCCAGACTGAAATTCAGTCACAGCTGTACAATGAGAAATCTGCTGTGTAATGTGTTACCTATTTCCTTTTCTCCTTTGATCATGGGATGCCTCTTGTCAGCCAGGCCACTGTTCCACCAGCTGGCTGGTGTTACTCATGGTGAGCAGCATTCTCTCTCTGCAGGGAGCACTGGGTGACTGCAGCTCGGTCTGGTCCGGGCAGGGCCTGCATCTCCACCACTTAAGCCTATACAACTATTTTTACCTGAGTCAAGTAGGAAGGAAAAAATTTTGTTCTTCTGAATTTGTGGTGATTCTCTGCCTCTGTGTGTAGGTGCCAGAAACTGAGAAGGGGCAATGTGGGAGGGAGGCAAAACTGCAGTTTTTTATAATGTCAGTCTCTAACACAAATCTCATACGAGCACTTTCCCAGAAAATGAGCTCTGTGCAGTGTTTCATGTCCTGTCAGAGGATGTTGGCTCATTGCTAGTAATGCTCATAGGATGTGTGACATTTTGGAAGGAGGTTTGCTGTGAAGTTGCAAGAATATGAGATGAATTGCTTCTGATAAAGACATGTACAGAAGTGACAGTAACAAGATACAAGGCATATCAAATAGCAGACTGTTTACTGGTGATGCTACACTAACTGTAATTAGATTGAAAGGTCTTTAAGTTATATTGCTTGCTGTGCCTTGGCTTAATAACCTGACATTAGTCTTTCTAGAGGAGTCATGGGGCTGTAACTAGTGAGATATTGCAGGCAATGTCATAGAAATGTCGTTCTTTCCTCTACATTCATCAGATTATTAGCTGAACAAGCATATACTTAACTCCCCATCCTTAATGATGAGTTACATTCTTATTTGGTATGGCAGAACATAATCTCAGGGGAGGCAAAGTAAGAAGAATGTCGTGGTTTTGCCCTGAAGATCAGAGTCCCGCAGTAGAACTGAAATATACTCCTTCCTTATATAAGAAAAATATTATTTGAAAACCACTAGTCATTCTGTCTTTCAGTGACAATCTCCCTCTTTGTTTTTCTGCTCAAAAAGTACTACCGTCCCTTGATGTCCAGTCTATTTAGCATCTGCTTTTATTAAGTACAGGGATGTCCTGTTTAGGAATGGTATTCCCCAGTTTAGTTCTCCCACTGCAGCCATGTGCTGCTCCCCTTTCCCCCGCCAGCTGGAGGCACAAAAGGCAAATATCAGGGGTTGAGATAAGAAAATTAACAATAAGAGCAACAATATTAATGACAGAGGGTATAAGAGAAGAAATTATTCATACAGGCAAAAAACCTCTCAAACTATAACAGACAATACCAGACAGCTCCCCCTGCCAGGTTTTCTAGGCCAGAAGGAGCCCCTTCTTGCTGGCCCTGTCCCCTGCCCTGGCAATGAAGTGAGGTGTCCTGGCCATGCCCCCTCCCATCTACTGCAAAAAATTAACCCTGTCCTGGCCAGAACCAGGACAAGGGAAGACCTTGCCCAGCCTTTTGGCAAGATGCCAGCAGCCTGATAAGCAGATAGCAAAAATTGTGTCAGGCAGAAAGAGAAGTTTCAGAGCTCTTTGTCTGAGTTTCACCCCTTTGGTCTGTGCATCTACCATCTACTGTTAATGATGTTAATTATCATTGGGTTAATGCAAAAGAACATCTTGTGAGACCAAACAATTATCTCATAACAACAAATGCCTTTTTTCTGCTGCAGGCCAGGACAGAGTTCCACTCTGGACTAGAGCACTGCCTTGCTTGCTTACTGTCAGTGTATTTAAGCAGACCAGACTCTTTCAGCAATTAGGCTCAAAGTGATTAAAATACCATTGCACGATTATATGAGGAATATTATCAAATGAATACAGTAATTAATATGACATCTGCTCCTGAGAACTGTTTCATTTCCTTCTGGTGGTAACAGGATGTGTCTTTCCCGCCCCNCATTCCAGGGATGTTCCATAATATCCTTTTTCTCCATCTGGGAATAGTGCACTAGATAATTGTCACTCGCACTTATCTGGTCATCCTCCTTTTTTATTAGCTTGACACAAAAATATCTTACTCCATCTCTAGTTTTACTCTCTCTTACAATTAGTAAATATGCATAAACTATATTAGGAGATTACCATTATTACATTTTATTTGAGTGTGTCTTTCTAAAGTGCTGCAGGAATTCTTCAGGCACAGCGCTTTTCTTACGGCCACGCATTGATTTACGAAATGTCACTGGTAGTACATCGCCCTGGAGAAGCAGATGATGTATGAAATATACCCACCCAGGTCCTGCTCACAGATATCAAATCACAGCCTGCTGGCTGGGCTGCAGTGGTATCCATTAACTTATTATCATGCAAGCTGGCAGCACACCAGCACATCCCTGAATTCCTTCAGGGGGTTATGGGCCTCCACACGAAATCCTTCAGTGTAAGACTATAAGGATGAAAGTCACAATTCTCCTCAGATTTTTGTGTCAGGCTTCACCATTTGTATACAATGAAATCTTAGCCCATGCACTGATTTTCAATGAGAGATCTGAGAGTGTCAGGCCAAGAAGCTGCCCACCCTAAACAAGACTGGCTCAGATTTTTTGTTTTTCTAATTGCCTGCATTGCCAGAATCAAAGTACACTCTGGCTTTGCTGTTTGAAAGGTTACGTATAAGCAAAATTACAAACGCACGCAAAACCCCCAACCCCTCACAACAGATAAATTTGTAGTGATGACAGGGTTGCCTGGTGCCTACAGAAACCTCAGATGACAAGAAGCACAAGTGAAGCCAGCACAGACTCCTCTTTTGGACTCAAAATGAGTCAGACATTCACAGACTTGGCATTTTCCACACCCTGCCAGCTCATACCAATGTGACTTAGCCCATTCCTTCAGAAAAAAAGCATGGTACAATGAAATGACTGTGAAATACCACCACATGATGGTAGTGTGCATGCCCCTTGTTGGAGAGAGAATATTTGGGACTCATCTAGTTGCAGCTGGATTCTTGTTTCCTCGGTTCTTCTTCTGTATTCTAGATTTTTGCTGGAAAGCCTGGCCATTATCTGTGAGACTGTCTGCTTACCACACTCAGCACAGGTGTCACAATAAAAAGATTACATTGTGTCTGGAGAAACTCCATTTAAATCACACAAAGCTTCTCCTCATCAAAGGGAAGACCCCAGACAGCTCAGCAAAAACCACACTGGACTTTGAGGAAGGTCATGTGCACCCCCTGCATTGTCCCCACAAGCAAGAAAAAAAGCCTAAGAGGCAGGAATAATTCCCTTTTCTTCTGTCTCCATTTGCTGAGACCAAGCCGCAACTCTCTGTAGTGTCCATAGAAATGCATGATGCAAACCGTCTCAAACAAGGGGGAATTCTCAGAGCCCTTCCTGCACTCTCTGGTCCCTTATGGTGTCAGTGTGATGTTCCTTCCACTTATAGTTCGGTTCATCTGGGCTGGCAAAGCACAGGAGGAGAAGCACAGCCCTGGGCTCGAGTCAGCAGTGCTGCAAACTGCTCAGACCACCCTGGGCTTTTCAGAGCAGGCACACTTCTCCATCCCCCTGATTGCTGTGTCCTTAGGCACAGCCCCTCCCTCTCTAAGGACCTTTTTCCACAACAGCTTTCTGCTGAAGAATAACTTTGGAAATATTGTCCCAAGCTCAAAAGAGTCCTGTTCCTTCCGCTGTGAGTGGATTCTCACTGCAGAGGAACCGCCTCAATTTCTGAGCTTTGAGGAAAGCAGGCACTCTACCAAAATAGCAACAGCCTCATCACCAGGCATGTGATCCCACTGCCACAAAGGCGTGGATCCCCAGGCATTCCCTTGGTCAGCAAAGGCTTCAGAGACACTTTAGGGACCCATCCAGATTCTGTCCATCACAGCATGTGGATTAGAAGGAGGTGCTTTCCCGATATAGCTTTAAAGATTTATAGTGGCATGCTGAACAAATAAAGTTTTGAGTGCAGATCTTGGGATGTATCAACTAGGTGAAAGTCTCCTAGGCATTCCTTTCTTTAGTAGTAATTATTTCCTACTCCTATATCTAAAACAATTTTAAAATTTAATCCAAAGATACATCCTACATTTCTTGCATTCTTATGATTAATTCATCGCTAATGAAAAATACTGGTTTCATATAATTTGAAGAAATTAACCTTCCCTAGAAAGACAGGAATGAGCACATATGACTGTAATTAAAAATCTTTAAGAAGGAAGTAAGTGCTAATGCAAGAGGGGAAGAACTGTTTTAAAAAATATCACTCCAGTAATGTGGACTTTAACATTGCTTGAAATTTTCAAAGGGCTCTGACTATTTCAGGCTCAGGTTACAAGACAAAAACATAGAGTAAGATAAAAGTCTTACTAGACATTTATTTATTTCCAAATGTTAGATAAATCCCAGCAAGATTAACTATATGCCTATGTGTCTAAGTGATGCCTGATGTCAAATTCCATTGTACTGTGGAATAAAATGATTCATTAGTGAAAGTGTGTCAGTGTGTGGAGACAAGAAAGTTGCCTATGGTGATCAGAGCAAGGACTTTTATCACAGTCATATAGGCCATAAACATATTTAAATAATCATATTAAAATATTAATTAGAATGAGTTCTTAAGGAGGTCGTTTTTCTAGCGGCAACTGCAAACTTTTCTCATCATGTGAGCACAAACATAACCTTGTTTTGTTCTCCTGTTTGTGCAGAAGTGTCAAGGCTCCATGCAGTCAGTCGCTCAAAGTCTTAAGCTGCCTTTGTTTCTGTGAAACAATGTCATTGTGGTGCTCAGCTAGTACATTGGGCCACATCCTGGAGCTTTCATTTGTTTGGTTTTTTCCTCTGGCTGACAGACCTGCAGGTTCTAAAGTTTGCACTCTATCCCTCCTGGAAAGAAATGTGTTGCTTGGAAATCAATTATTTTTGTTTGTGTTAATTCTTGTTTTAACCATTAATGGTAATCTCTCTTTGATTGCATTCTGTTGCTTGGATGAGGATTATATTGTCTGTTTTTTGCTTCTTTTTGTTTTCTGGTAATATATTTGTGGCAATACCATCAAAATTTCCTTTCCAAAATTTCCTTTCCTTTCATTTCCTTTCAGGAAGAGCTATTCAGAAACCTGTAATCACTGCCTCTGGTGTTTAGATCCAAACAATCCCCTATCAGCTTTCCCACTTCTTAGAGGAAAGGGATATTTGCGTGTGTCAGCCTAGAGGCTCTGACCATGGGTGGGACACTCGCAGCTCTGTTGGTCTGATTCAAGGCAACGCCTCCTTTCCTGAGTTCTGCAAATATAGCTCAGGACCCTTGCTGCTAGTCCCTGTATAAAGGTTTTCTGACAGCGAACAGTTTGTTTCAAGACTCAGTTGAGGACAATTATTAATATAATTGCTCATTATTATGATGAATTCATGACATCTGATGACAGTATTATTTACAGTGCAATAAAATGAGAACTGCCAGTATTCATAGGATAGATTTTCCCCTAGGATAAAAATGAAAGTTTGTTTTTGAAGACTATCACCTCTTGATCAAGAGTATATGTTATGCCAAACTAGTGTATATATGCAGCTTTTTCCCAGAGCTTATTAGGCATGGGCTTTTCCTCTGTAATTTGTTTCCTGATTAAAAAAACCCCATGCCTTTTCATAGAAATAAAGTTCTTCAATAGAAAACTGATATTTTTCCCTAACACTCCCCCCACCTCCACCCCACACCCCCAGTTTTCTGTCAGAAAAACTGAACAGATGGAGTCTCATTACCAGTCTGAAAGGCTCACTTTGCAAGACGGAATAAGCTTGACAAGGCGCTTGGCCAGAAAATTGTCCCTTCCTCAAGTATGTCCAAATAGATCACATTCAAAGTTTATTGCCCCATTTTTTCTAGATCTTTATTTCTTCCAAGCAGAGGAAACTTCATTTTCCAGTCAGCTCAGTCCTTGAGCCCCTGCTCCAGCTCTGGCAATGAGCTTTTCTGTGACACAGGTCATGCCCTTTTACTTTGCTCTTCCAAAGAGAAGTGAACAGCTGTGGCCTCCAGGGCATCATTATTGGTGTTAGTGACGTATTTCCAGGCTGAAGAGTCAGAAAAGCCAAAATGTAGTACTGGTGACCATGGTGTCCCGCCCGGGAGAGCTACTCAAGCCGAACCCTTCCTGCAGCTTTTGCTAGTCCTGCTTTCCCAGCTCCATTCTAATGTACAGCAGAAGGTTTTCAGCTGCCACTTGGCTGCAGGGCAGTCACACAGCTTGATTCATCCCTTAGAGAGCTGGTACCTCCCCTTTTTACCTTCGTGTCACTTATACACTTGGTCCTAGGCAGCTTGGTAAGGAGTTTCTTCTAACAGTTATTGAGCCCGTGCCTAATAAATAATTCATTTGAACGTAGCGCATCCCCACCTGGGCCCAGTGCCGGGGTACAGGCCAATCAAATGGAGCCTTCTGCTTGCTGCTGGGCAATTGCTTTGGCTAAAAAGGAGAGGCCAAGGATCTGAATGCATGTTTGCGTGTTTTGCCTGTTGAATTGTCTGCCAAAATCATTATGAAGTGCTTGGATTTTCTGGTGGAGGCTAAAAGGTCTGAACAAATAAATATATTACAAAACCAATATATACACAGAAGGGGAACAAGCACTTTCTTCCCAGTGGGGAGCTGGAAGGGAGGCAAATCACCAGTTCCTGGAGTCAGTATGGCACAGGACTGACTAATACACTGCCCCAAAATCCAATTTTCTTGCACAATCATAAGGAGTATCTTGCCTCATATAGCCGGCAGAAGAACCTTCCCTCGATTTTCAGCAGTTTAAGATAACACAGCTGACAAAGCAGGACCTTACACAAGAAACACTATCTCAGAGATCAGGAGAGAAACTGTCGCTCATGAGAGCTGTGTCTAGCTTCAGTTTCACTTGCCTGTGTTTGTATGAGAGCAAAAGGTGGTTTGAGAAGTTCAAAATGCCCTGTGAAAACACACAGCTGTTCCCTTCATTTAGAAATGAAAGACAGCTCAAAAAAACCCGGCTGTAATTCTAGCAGTCGTGGTTCTGCCTCTCTCAATGAGTTGCAGCTGGCCAGGCACTCAAGTTCCCTTCGAAATGCTGCTCTGAACTCAAACCCGCGGGGCAGCACGGCATGAAGGGATTGCCATAGTAACCATTCTTTGTGTCTAGCAAAACTGATGGACTGTTTTCAGAGGAAATGACATACAAATGTGGCATTCTCTGTCTTAGATAAAAATAATACTCCCTTGATGAATCAAATTGCAGGAGACACATGAAGCTGTTTTTTGTTGTTGTTTGGATTTGGAAGTTTCTAGGTATGATTTAGTCCATAGTTCTTTAGAAAGGATTTTCATTTGTAATCACTACAACTAATGGCAGATTGTGAATATGTATCTTGACATAGTTTTAGCTACTATTCAGAGCACAGATGCATGATATCCACATTGATTCATTCTTCACCATTCACATTTTTCTGGTGTAAGGTTTCTATGGCTTGAAGCCACAGAAATATGAGTAGTATATACCACAAAGTTGTCAAAGGAAGTACTATTAAAAATGTAATTGGATTTGACTTGATTTCATTTTACTGAACTTATCCCTTGGAAGAATATGTAAAACTCTCACCCTGGCTTGGAAGAAGGTCATAACTGTAATGCTGGGCATGGGACAGCTCATCTGTCTATCAGGTGGTCCTTCAAATTTTACATGTGGAAAGAATACAGATTGATAGTCAACATATTGCCATCTAATCTTTATGACAATTTCATATTTATTTTCAAACACATCTGATCACTGCCAGCAATGTGTCTGCAATTAGAAACTTCCAATGTTTTCTGATTTCACCAAGAGAAATCATACTAAATAAGGTGATATTTCTCAAGTTGCAATACACTTAGCTTGCTTTGAGCTTTTCATTGTATTAGATTCATGGTCACCAGTTAGGAAATAGGCCATGGAATATTACCATAGAATTATTCCTGTGATTTGTCCCTAACTTCTGGCAGAACTAACCCCATTTTTTTTTAATTTAAAAACCCCAAACATTTAAACTGGACTGTCTGCTAGAGGATTTGAAACCATTCGAGTTGATTTTTTGGACCCAACTATGTTTTAAATGAATAGCAAGATTTCTGAAGATTCTGCAAGACAAGCATCTTGAACAGAAATACTGAGGCTTTAATAACTTATTCCCATATGAGCCCTCCAGAAAATGTGAGCAAAAGTTAGTAGCTAGCATGGTTAATCAGTATTTGCTGTAGCGTCCTACTTCCATAGTATGACTTACAGTGTATTGGATGTAGCAGAATTCTTACTGGAATCTAAGATGTTTGGAAAAGAGATTTGAATGGAGAGATAAATAAACCTTCACTATCTTTCTAGCAATCATAGATTTTATTCTTTGCATGGAGAGAACTCTATGGTGATAGCTTCAGAACAGAGGAAAAGTTTTTGTTGAAATTCTGAAAGGAAGCATGCCAAAAATGCATAATGAGAATGTTCAGACATGGTTTCTGTGCCAGTAATCTGCTGGGTTGTGTGAGGAAGATACGCTTTGTGAGACAGAAGATCAGATGAACTGTTGCAAAGTGATAATAAAGGACAAGGGTTGCTGTTTTTCTAAACTTTAAGAGTCATAGTAACCAAGGTAGAAATAATAAAGCAAGTCATAACTTGAATATAACCAGCAATCTGATATTGTTAATTGAAGGCAGTTTAGCTAAAATATTTCATTTTTACTAGCTTAGGAAAAATTACATTCCTTGCACCTGAAAAATGACACTGAGGCATGGGGAATTTGGTGAGAACACAGAGGTATGTTCAGTGTGATTTTCTGGATTTGAAAAAAGTTACAAAACTAGAATTTAAAAAAGCATTTAAACCTGTCTGGAGACAACAAATGTAAAGTTTAAAAGCTCTAAGCATCTACTATCACCCCATCAAAATATGCAATAAGTGTTTTCATTTACTTGTGAGTATATGACTACCATCAGACATCATTTAAATATTTAAATACAGAAATATTTCCCTAGCATTTCGTTGTTTCGATTGTTTGGTTGATTTAGGATTTTTTTAAGAGTGGCAATGTTTTAAGAGTGAAATGGAGGATTTCTCATCTGTATTTGGAGAACAGAAAGATTTTCAGGCTGGCTACATCTGACAACACACTGATCGTCAAAATACTGGCACATAGAATATAACAAGGAAATCAAATTTCAGAAGCATAGCTCAGTCCAGTTTTCCTCCAAAGCAAGACTCTAGCATGAGACTATGAAACCATAAATAAACACATATGAAATTTCCTTGTGTTTTTGAAGATTTACTTCTGGTTTTCAGTTTGTCCTCACTAATCTGGGCAGGCATTGTGATGGTGACTGCATGGTTTTCTCCATCAGAAGACCAGGCAGCCCTCATATCACCTGAGTGCAGTCTTAAAGAGATGGAGATGTAAACAGAGTTGTCACCAAGGGGTTTGAGGCACTGAGCACCTTAGATGTATGGGCAAATCAGACCCATGACGTCCTCTTTTTCTTTCTATTTCAGTTCATTGCCACTTACCCTTTATCTTCTTCCCCAGCAACCCCCAATACACACCAAAACAGAAACAGCAAACCCTTCCTACTGCACACAGTGTGCAGCTAGGTTTAAAGACATATTGGCATTTTATTTACTCATCATTTTACCCAAATCTTTCCACATTCCCCAGGCTCATATTGCTTTCCAAGCGTGGCCAGTGGGAGAAGTGTTACTGATTTTTTTTTTTTTTAATCCTGTACAACACATTAAGAATTGGGGAGCTGCTTAATTGGGGAGCTTCTTTTTACTCACTGGCATATTTTTTTATTTCATTTCAGCTCTATGATGGGCCTGATGTACAATCCAACCTGATAGGCACTTTCTGTGGACAGTCTCTTCCACTCGCAGGGAGCACTACAGGGACCAGCCTTCATGTGGAGTTTTACTCTGATGGACTGAATGCTAGAAGTGGGTTCCAGATGCTATGGCATGTTAACGGTAAGTTAGCCAGGTTTCCTTTGGAAAGGTAGGTTTCCTTCCCTGTATGTGTAACGGGGTCCCAGCTTATGGCACTCTATGTTGTGTAAACAGAAATAACCCGTAACAGCTCTAAATCCACTGCATTTCCTCATAATTCTTCACACACTTTCCCAGTGGATGTTTCTGCACATGTATACTGTCAAAGATCAGCTGATTGCAGACTGAGAGCTGTTAGAAAAATATGCTTTCATTTCCAGGAGTAGGCACAGGGATGAGGGGCATTATTTCTACAGAATTTCTGTACTGAACAGGAGATAGATGCTCTTATGGGTAACTGTGAGTGACTTGGCTTTCTAATGGGAACATTCAGCCCTCAGTTTTGCCCATTTCTACAGACTTCTGTTTTCTGTGCAGGCTTCTCTCTAGTTTAATTTAGGGGTACTTGTTTTCTTTGGTTGTGTCCACTTCCAGCTGCCTCCGCCCCATTTCTCTGCATGAAATAACACTGGCCAGGATGTGCCTCGGGGGTTTGTTCTCTTGTTCTTGAATGTCGTGAAAACAGTCACAGTCCTTATTAAACAGGCAAGCATCTATGCCAACTCTAAACAAATCTGTTAATGATTGTACAACTGCAAACTATGTTTGCAGTTTCTTCATAAGTGAGGCTACAAATGTAATACTTTTCACTCTGCTTATTTAACAGCAACTGTGGGCTGTAACAAGATTAAACCGTGTGCCGTTGTACATCCCATGAAAGGGGTTCCAACTTTGAAAATAATTCAATTGCCCCAGTAGTCCTGTCTGTCTAATCAGCCTGCAGCATTCAGGTTTGACAGCATTGTGAAGCAGCTGAAGTGGGCTGCAGAGGCCCCACTGTGAGTTGCTGAGGTGTAAGGTGTGCTTCGCATGGTTTGAATGGAAGCTCCTTGCGCCCATCACAGGCTGCTGGCTCGCAGAGGCTTCCAGAGGCTCTGTTGGCTGCACAGAGGTGCCTTGCCTGCAGCGGGGTGAATGAAGGAGCGTTTCTGGGTAAGGGAGGGACACGCGCAAGGAGTGGGATGTGTAGCAGGAGCCAGCAGGGGAAGGGCTGCAGCACAAAGGTACCTTCTTGTGCTTTGGGGTGACGTCATTCTGGAGCTGCACAAAAGAAGAAAAAGCGGAGGCTTTTATGCACAGCCAGATGACATCAGTTCCATACAGTAGCCATGGTGCTGGGTTAACTTGCTTTTCTAAAGCTCTGAAAGCTTTCCAGAATCTGCCTGCGTGGTAAACACTCTTGTGCTTTCCCTCCTTTCCCACCCCTCTGCAGTCCTTTGCTGCACTGACATTCATTTGCCCGTCAGACAGCACTGCCCTTCTGTTAATTCCTGGACACTAAACTCCACCCTAATGCTGCACAGGGCCCAGACTGCTAATGCAGGGCTGTGTCTAAGCAGCAGACTAGAATCTGTGGGGTCAGATAGGCCTGGCTCTTAGGGAATGTCATTGCTGGCTCAGAACATCACAGCTGTGACTTCTGACAGCTTGCAATGTGAGTGCAAGTTCCTCCAGAGCTGACCACAGCTGTCATCTTTTTGTTCATTACAAAAACTTCCTTTTCTCCTTTGGTGTCATGCACAAATACAGCTATTCTTCTTACTCTTGGTGTCTACATTGTCTGTTGCCCTAGAGTGGGTAAAATGAGATATGTCCCTGTGGTTGGGGTACTATATTTACCTCTCCCTTCTGAAAATCTTTCAAGTACATAGAAAAATTCACTGGAAAAAGTCTCCTTGTCTAGGGGAACTGATCAGGAGACACAGCCTTTGAGTTGGGTATTTCAGAGTGAAGTATTTGGGTCTCTTCTTCCCTGAGGGCAAAGCCCTAGGGGAATCTACACCCAGATCTGGTAACCTGACAAGAAAATAACAGAGCTACATATATTGCTGAGAGAAGAGCTTTTATTTCTGCTCAAGTGGCAAATGTGTGCTCTAGAGTTCAAGCTGCTGTGAACTATTTCTGAGGCTGTCCATGTGCTCCTTAACTGGCAGTTGTGAAGCCTCTATGAGACATATATCACGTGTTTTGATGGTAAAGAGAGCAGCAGTTATGTTTGCCATGTGCCTGATATAGTTTGCTTCAGACACTCTTCCCAGCAGCTTTTTCACAGTTGTGAGGTGGTCAAAAAAAGACAAAAGCTTACCTCACTGATAGCTGATTTGAATAGCCCCTCCTGCCACAGATGGAACAAAACTGTTTTGATTTAAAACATTTGCATCTGATCTTTCCAGCTGTTGAGGAAACCCACTTTAAAAAGTGGTTTCTTTGAAAACCTTAAGGTTTTCACAAAGACAGAATTAGTAACTGATCTTAGGATAATGCTATTATTTATGCTTAAAAGTGTCCTATATAATTTTAACGTGGATAGAAAGCTCTGGTGCAGAGAAGTCAAGCTCTGGTGCAGAGAAGTCAATTTAAAAACTGTTATGGTTCTGAAATAACACTGTTCATCTAAGGGGCTTTCATTGATGAGAATGGATTTAGAATTGATTTGGCTAAATCACTAACGTTTTCTTCTGCAGTCAAGGCCTCAAAAGGATTATTTACCAGCGGAAAGCTTGAATCTGCAAGCTGCTTTTTCTACTTTCACTCTGTTTTAGGAAGCTTAATATAGGTAAATATATATGGGGGCATATATTGGCCCTTTGAGGAAGAACAAACTTGTGGTAACAGTCTGGATATTGCAAAGATGGAATGCCAATCAAATTGCTTTCCTTGAAAAAAAAAAAATCAGGAGGCCAAGAGGGCAAAGGCCTCTCAGTGCAAAATTATACCAGTGACAACTGTCATATCTGAGAAGACACATATTTCCTGGACCCGTCACTTACCTTATTAAGCAATGTCCGTGTAGGGGCTCACTGCTTCATATACATCTGCATTTCATTGGAAGCTCACGCATTTGGCTGCTTGATTGTCAGTAGAGCTTATAAATTTAATTGTCTCTCCTCAGCATAGTCCAAATTTGCACCCACTATTCTGCTTTCCATTTCATATTGTCAGTATATGTGTCAGGTCAAATGTTAATTAGTTTGTTATTTCTTCAGAGAAGTGCTACAGAAACAGTGTTTAGATGAAGGTGCAGAAGCCATTCACTGCAAACATTTGTCAGGCATCATTTGGATTGAAGAGAATATCACACTGCAGGTCAGCAAAGGAGCTGAGGTCCAGATTTTCTAAGCCTGAATCATAGCTCTGTTGTTGATTTCTTGTGTAACCTTTGACAAACTGCCATTTGTTCTGTTTCCAAAAATGACCATTCCTTTTCAGTGTCTTTCTGTGACATTAAGTCTAAGGATGAACAGGGTCTGATATTAACCAGTCAGAATGCAGAAAAAACCCAAACCAGTATCTCACTTGAATTTTTGCTCTCTTGCATAAACCCTTATCACATAAATTATTCTACTTCAGCCATTGGACAGTATACTATAACCAAACCTACCCAAGAGAGTTAAAGTTTTCAGAATCAAATCCACATTATACTTCATGCCAATATTATTGTAATACAGGGAAATATTTATAGCACATGCTCCTTGCAGTTAGAGTCAGTTTACATTCACTGAAATGTTTCACCATGAGTACCACAACTGGAAAACTCAGTATCTGTTCATTTCCCTAACTCTGATTTTACAGGAACAGTGCCAGTTCACTTTAACCTTTATGGATGGGATTTTTCTAGCATGTGGCTAAAACATACCCATGAATAAATCTGAAAACCTTGCAAATAATAGAGTTTTCCACAGATTACAACATTTCTGTTCAGCTATAATTATTTCTGAGAATAGGGATTCTTCTTTGGTTAATGAACACCATCTGCTAACCAGACAGGCAGTAATATGGAAAGATCTGTAAATCATCCCTTGCACAATCTTCAATGAATACATAGATTTTAGTCAGAGGAAAGCAAAACCACCAAATATATGTTTCCAAAGTTTTCTGTTTGTTTTCTAATTTCCTAGCAACTAACACCAGAGTAGGTAGTAGTTTTCAGCATTTTTCAAGGGAATTCCAGGACCTTTACACTACTGAAACAGTATTGTCCCTTTCTTATTTTTTTTCTCTGTTTAACTGCAGGCCTGAAATGTCAAAAATAACTGTAAGGAGGT
Organism: Dryoscopus gambensis; assembly: GCA_013389985.1. Lineage (NCBI taxonomy): Eukaryota > Metazoa > Chordata > Aves > Passeriformes > Malaconotidae > Dryoscopus > Dryoscopus gambensis. The sequence goes on from WEIT01001135.1 coordinate 30,944, forward strand.
TGGCATAAACTGGTCATATGCTGTCTGCAGTTCAGCTGCAAGAAACTTTTCCACAGTGCAGCTGTCTGCATTTCACAGCACACAGCAAGACCATGTATTTCTGTGCTGAGACAAATTTTTAAAGATATTTCACTAGGAGTAGAACGGCTAGGTATTTTTCACTTTTTTTTCAGTGAGAGCTGAAGTAATGCAGCAATTTAAAGGTTCTGCTTCTGCATTTTTATTTATCCCTAAAGATCATTTTTTTTTACTTTGTTGCTATAAACAGCACAAATTCAATTTATTTGAATAGAATCAAACTTTTATTTGATGTTTGCAGACAAATACAAACATTGGGAGAAGGTTTGTATCTGTGTAATTAATTATTCATGTAACTTTGTAATCAAAGTTCTGTAAGCATTTCAAAAAGTTCATTATTTGAGTTTTCTCATTTGGGTGTTGTAATATAGCCAGTGAGCTTAAATTTGGAACATTTGTTTTAATCTCTCAAGTATTTATGTAAATATGTTTTAAAAATCAACTAGCATCTATGTTTTCAGCAAAGCACAACAGAATTGATGCTTACCTCATCCTTATAAAGAGCAGAAACATCCTGCATAGACTTCCTGGCGGTTGGCCAGAGAGTTCAGAGATAGTGCTTCTGCTCTGATGTGGAGGTTTCTAGTGGCATATGCTGGTCAGTCAGAAAAATTTGCATGTGAAGTTCACATACTTGCAAAGATCAGTGAGTTCTTTTTTCATCTATTAGTCAGTGAATGCTTAGGCATAAACTCAAGTAATTCTGATCTGTTTGGAAGCAACTTATAAGAAATGAATCTTAGAGACCTAAACTTTACCTCCATTTTACTGGCACACTTAAAAAGAATCACTCAATTAAAAAAAAAAAATTAAAAAAAAAAATTTAAAAAGGCACCTTTTCTGGAAGCATTTTTAGTTGGAAGAAAAGAAATTGGGCATTAAAAACAGTTTGACCTTCTTACTCATGTGCTCCCACAGAATGTTGATTGAGCTCAGAGGAAATATAAACCTCTCTGGAGAGGGAGTGTGAGTAATCTGAATGCTACCTGCAAGGGTTACATGGAAGAAAGGTCTGTGCCTCAAAGAAGAGCACACAAGATTTCCACTCCTCTGAGCCATTTTGGGTTTAAATAAAAAACATCTTTTGTGGCTATCAGGAAACTCTCAGTTGGAGAAGCTGAGTCATAACTGCCTGTTAAGTTTTAAAATGTTCCCAGCTCTCTTCAGGCTGAGATAAATAGGAATTGGCTTTGTTCTCTCCTGCTGAAACTCCCCTGCTCCCTGTTCCCACCCCCTCAGGAGCCGAGACATTAAGTCTGTTTGTTGAGAAATCTTTCTGTTTCCCAAGCTGGAGAAGTGGCTTTTTCCTCCTGAGCTCTATCCTTAGTGGCTGTGTAATTCTGGCTGCTAAGGGGAAAGGAAGTCTGCAAATTCCAGTG
>WEIT01001137.1:0-11689 GCA_013389985.1 Dryoscopus gambensis
GGGATTCTGCTACACAGAAACCCACACAGTCTCCAGCCAATAAGGAATATATTATTTTCTTCCTACTGAATTCCTTTAAAACAAGAAGAGCCATGTAAAGCTTCCTTATGGGAGGACTTTAAAGTTGATTAAGCCACATGATTCCAAAGACTCCTTCTGCAAATTCATTTCTTTGTACGAAAGGAAGAAGGAAAAAACCCTACATTAATTCTCCACAGCCATTAAAGAAACAAAGCTAACTTTCTTAAATTACTCAGTGGCAATGAATATCTCTCAAAACATCTTCAATTAAGTAGTTTAATTTTCTGAATCCAGCTATTATCATCCCACGCAAACTTTACTCCAGCTTGTAGAAAATAATATTTTTTTTTCCTTTCTAATTAACAATATTATTATAAATTAAAATCTATGTTGGGCCAAAGGTTAAAAATGTTATGGTTATGTACTGGTTCTGAAGTGGAGAGCAAGACTATTATTTTCAGCCAACTACAGGCTTTTTATGATCTTCAGCAAGTTAATTAAAGACCAAACAATAAGAACCTTCCAGCTTTTTCTTTTCACCATTTGGTTTATTAATACAGATTAAGCTTTTGGGGCCAGTAATCTTGTCTTATTAATTCTATATTCGGCGCTTGATAAAATAGGCCTTCCTTCCACAATAGCTCATTTTACCTCAATACCCACAAAATATAGTAGCAATAGGAAAAATCTCCTAAAAGGTTGCCTGCAGGAGAGAACTAGGAAAATTCAGACGAGTGAAAAAAAAAAGAATCTTTTTTAAAAGTGCACCTTTTAGTTCATTGATCATATGAAATACTTTTAGTTCATTTCATAACATTTTAGCAACATTCATTCATCTTTCATTCATAACATTCATTCAACATTCGGTAACATTCATTCATGCACATGAAAGCAACCTACAGTAAGTGGAAAATTGCAGTAAATAAAAAGGCAAATGGTTCAGTTACTGTTTGCAATAATTTAATATCTGTGAACAGCCCTTCTTTGTCAAAGGCATGGAAGGATACCAAGCACAGTTTTGACTTCAGATGCAAGGTGGGCAAGGGAGCCACACTCTGGTCAGTGCCTCCAGGCAGGACAATTTAACATGCAAAAGCAGCTTTATTGGCTAGGATAAAGTGCAGATGGGCCTGGAAGTGTTTGCTTGGAAATTGCATGCAAAGGGTATGCAAAATGCTGTGGTGTGGCTGTTAGAGTAATGAACTGTGACTCTGAAGAGTAAAATCAAAGCTGAGAGGCACCTACTCAGAGATCAGAATCTGGCTCAGCAACACACTCTTGAACTGAAATAGGACAAGAAGGGCTACACAGAAGAAGAAAAAATAAATCTACTCAGAATCCCAATACTTTCCCCGCTGACAGCTACACATATATTTACCCACCACCCTTTCACTGAGGTGGAAGTCTGTCCCTCTTTTTGTTTGTGTCAACGGGCAACTCTGTAGGCATTAGATTGCTGTCTGAGAATGTCACGCTCTCAAGAAGTGAAACAATGATGAAGGTTGTCAGAAAGGGAAGAAAGAAAATCTATCATGCTAAAGAAACCAGATCAATAATAGATGGCAAAATGTATTCTATGAAACACTGTTAGGAGCATGATCTTCAGGAGGACACTGAATTTGGATCAGAAACAGAAATCAACTTAAATATTCTCATGTGTTCTTAATATCAACTACAATAAAACTGCAGAAAATTCTGAAATTAGTCTGTTACAAACATTCCTGGAAAAATTATTTGCAAAGCTGAATACCAACTACAAATTCAATAGCCTGTTTAAAAAGTAGCGAGGAAATACTATAAAATTCCTAGTTATATCTTCACAGTTCTTGTTTCACCACTGAAATGATCCTTGAATCTACTCCATTATTTCTCCTCTTAGATAAAAATATTTCCCTTTCACAATCATTATATATTACATTAAACACATCTGTAATTTAGTCACAGGCATAATGAGGAAAAAATAACCCCACCACCTTAATCAAAGGCAGGTTATTTCCACAATCTAGAGATAATCTGAAAGCAGACAGATGGCTCGAAGAAACGCTGCTTTTATCACACAACCGACAGATGTTTCTGAATGGTTTTTTGGTAATTGTCAGATCACCTTGCATGTCTTGTGGGTGAGCTCTCTCTTAGCTTCTCAGTTTAACTGGTGCTATCTTTGTGTCAAAAAACTGAAGCTGACAGTTTGAGGATGGCAGAGTGTTTGCACTGGGGAAGCTTCATTCAGCCGTGGGAAGGAAAAGCAGCTCTCAGAAAGGGACTGGGAAGCTCTCTGAAGTCAAGGAGGGAGTGCCGGAGCTGCTGCCAGGTAACACAAAGCAGCTCAGGCATTGTCCCCATCCTTAAGTCGGGAAACACATCCCTAAATAAGCTCTGAACTTTTTTTTAACAGCTTCAAGGAAGCCAGAAATATTACTGCTGTAGTAGCAGTCCTAATTCGAGATTTTAAATACAAACAGAAGATTAGGATTGCGAAGTTAAAAATCAAGTTAGGTGCAGCAGACCCTTAGGAAAACAGACACGTGGTACCTTACACACGTGTGGAAGCTGGCAGCAAACCTGCAGATGCCATAAATCTGGAAAATAATGTGGTAGAAAATAATGGTAGGAGAAAAAAGCATAGAACACTGGCTCAAGAACTGAAATGTAACAATTTGCATCTGAAGATCATGATTTCTTATCAGATACTGATAAGGAAAAAAAACATAAGAAAAATTGAGATGATGGATTACTTATAAAAAGCTAAACAATTCTATGAACTATTAAATCAATGAAAAAAATACAGATGTGTTCTTTAGATTAAGATTTTGAGATTTCACCTAAGTCCAGTCACATAGGAACTTTTGAAACATTCAATACTACTGTGTATTATTTGTCATCATAAAGTGTTTTTAAATATTTGTTTGGCAGACCTCCTGCAGTAGTCTTTATTCTCTCCTTTTAATGCTGTAAAATTATTTAACTTACTGTACACAATACATATTTAGCAATTTTTTATTCATAAGCTGTGAATTTTGAAATTAGAGTTTCTTTTAAAACCTCACCATTTAATAACCATGAAAACCAATGTATCTGAGAGATTTCAGTTATTTCACTGTGCAGTGAAATCACAGAGACATTGTGGATACTGGCAAATACTAAATTAATATTGCATGATTAATCCAGCCAGATTCCTTCATGGTAAAACTCTGACTTAAACAGAAATCTGTATATTCTTACAAAAAAAAAAATCAACCTAAACTAACAAAAGTTCAATCCAGACCCATATTCTGAATAATGTCAACAGAGATTCCAGCCTGCTGACAACTTTAACTTTATTTTCAGCAGTGCTTATATTTCTTCACCATAAAAGCTTCAAATTGAAGAGGACTTCGAACAGCAATTGGGATAAAAACCCCCAATATAGACACTTTTTCCTCATTTAAAATGATGAAGCCATAGATGCTTAATGAAAACAGTATAACAGCTTTATAATCAGGATTTTGGGGTTTTTATCCACTCAGTCCAGTGGAGATATTTATCATAAAGCCTGTGGATATTTGAGCAGGTCTATAACCCACGTGGTGCAATGGCCAGGTAATTACCTATGTTTACACAAGAGAAAATTATACACACAAAATCAGGGTTTGTTTTTATGTATGTAGTTTTTTCCAATATTTCTTAGAATGAACATTATTAGAAAAAACAGATTATCTCCTGGCAATAACGTAATAGCAATTTGGAGAAGAAAGAAGACAGAGTAATTATTTCCTGCAAAGAGAAGTTCACTAAATAGATGGCAGTGCAGTAACTGAGATGAAATCAAACATTTTTAAATGACACTGAATAGCAAGAAAAGTTCACAAAGCTCTTCTGAGGAGAGTTCTTTCTATGCCTGTCTTCAGCAGCAGATCCAGGGACATTTGCTTGGGTTGGTTTCCATTTCAAGCACCAAGGTTCTTTCCTTTCTGAGAGTCAAAAGTCTTGAGCTTGTTCAAGGTTTGCAAGGACAACCAAAATGAAGATTATCAATCAGCTGTGGCTGCATTATTCCATCTGCAAACTACCCTTCTTTGGAACACTGGCAGATAATACTTATAATCACCTTAGATCTTCTAGAATCAATATCTTATCCAGGTTTCTATCCAGGGACTTCTGTATTTGTGTAAAGTAATGGAAAATTGACATGTATAAAATATATATTTTTCATGTACTTCTCCCCAAAAATCATAGTTCTTAATTTGCAAACTTAGGTTAAGAAGCAAGAGATTTTAATTGCTTTGAGTCAATGAAAACCAAGTCCTTGAATTATCTGCTGAGCACTGGAAATTCCCACACAGACAAGCACACCTCTAGCTGCACAAACAAGTGCAATGCAGAGCCCAGGCCCAAAAAATCTTAAATCAAAATAATTCCACAGGTCTCCCATTTCTTTAATGCAATCATACAGATCTGAAATTATGTACATTTAGATTAAAGCTGAGTGATAGGACAGAATATAGAGTGATACGTTAAATGACTAGGATAGATGAAAGCTTTGAAAGTAAGGTCTTTTTCCTCTTAAGAATATTCATCCCTTAATTTTTTTCCCAAAATGATACCAGTCACTCCATCATTGTCCTTCTTAATCAAATACAGAATTAAATCAGAGGCACTGATGAGGAAAACCTCAGCAGAAATGTACTTAAGCTTATTACATACTACTTTCTGATTAGAGGCCCAACATCACTTCACAGATTGAGATACATGATTCTATTTTCAACTTGGTATGACTGATATGCTTTATTTTCATTTCAATAAATGAAATTCCTATGTAAAAATTAGAATTTAAACCAGAACTGAACTGCACTCCTAGGAGTTCAGTTTTACAGGAAGTTATATGGGTACAGTGTTAAATTTTCGTGTGTGTGTGTGTTTCCTACTTATATATTTAAGTTGCTTTTTCTCAGAAAGGTCTGAATGGATTTCAAGAGTTCATGGAAAGAGAAGAAAGATGCAAATTATTCAGACAGTGGAAAATAAGTTTTGGGAACAAAGAGGATCTTTGGAAATTACAGGGTCCACTGTTTTCTTCTACTTATTATAAATACAAGTCTCATTTATGAATATAAATAATATGGTAGAGCGATTTATCCCGGATTGCATTTGATATCCTTCTGTAGCTCTGTTTGCATCTTATTTTTGAACAACCAAAGAGGTAGCACCAATGAAGGTAAGAAGAACAATGCTCCTATACTTGAAACATTTATATTTCACTTTTCCAGAAATTGTCAACCCCACAAGGGACTCTGTTGTAAAAATACAGAATATTTGTAAGATACTGTTCTACATTTAGGTAAAAAAAAAATATATGCAGATTATATGCAGAAATAAATATAGTTCTAGCGTGAATTATGTCTTATAAATCCATAGTATAATGATTCCCTTATTAATCAGTTATTCTGAGAAAACAGTTCTTCTCAGTGTATCATTGAAGAGCTTCATCCTAATATGGATGTGGCAAAGGAAATACTTTATGAAAATTGAGTGTTAAATGTTAATTAGTTAATAGGTTAATTAAACTTTTTAGTTGATTAGCCAGTAGTTAATTTTCACTATGTTCTGTCACAAGATTGACCTGCAGCATTTCACACCAAAAGACAGCATATCTTACAAGAGCTCTTTCTATACTGGTCTGATCATTTGTCCTCTGGTGAAAATGTAAATACTTAGGCCACTAAGTAAGTAAAACTGCAGGTTCTGAGCAGCAAAATTTACCTTCTGATTCTGCAGCTGGGAGGAAAATGTTCTAGGCAAAAAAAGCTGGACAAAAGAGATGCTCTACAATCCTGCACTCTGTCCTGATACAGGAAGGAAACTGAGCCTACTGCTTTCATGCTGTGTAAAACTTTGAGAGAGACAGCACTCAAACTTGCACAGTCACCTTGCTGTCTTGGCCAAGGGCAACAGGGGAGAACACTTTGGGGGAGTGGAAGCTTCACTCTGCTAAATTTGTTCCATAATGCAGAGCCCAAAGAGCCACCACTGAGAGAACCTGCCCGAGCGTGTGGCACAGATTTATCCTGCCCAGAGGCCGGGGAATTTCAGCTGCCAGGGAACAGGCTCCAGGAACAGCCATCTGCTGGTGCATTTGGCCCTCGCTTGTTCTTTTCCTGGTTCTCAGTCCAGGTCTTGCCTGGTGAGAGGTGTTTCAGCCCCTCCCTTCCCCTGGAAGGCCTGGCACGGGACACAGAGCAGGAGCACAGCGATGCACGCAGCTGCTGTCTGCATTGCATTTTATGGGCCATACTTTGGGCAAACAGCATGAAGGCAGTCCACAAGTGTAAAATTAAAGTGATGTCTTTGCAGGAGGACTAGAAACTCACTCCAGCTACCATTTCAGTTATGTATTGACAGACAGACTTCAGTGCTCCCTAGCAACACTCCCTTCCCACAACTCCCACACCTCTCCACGGCCTGTATGCACAGCACCATAACTGGCACTCCCCCACATCTTTCTTTGCCCAAGATTTTCCCTTCAAAGACAAATCAGTGGGTTCTTATGTACAGGACAGCTGGTCCTCGTCTGTTGCCACACTGAGCCAAATCTGCCTTTTCCACAGCTCCTTCCAAGCAAACAAATGAGAGCAGCAGTAAATCCACTGGCATTGCTATCCACCTGGATACAATTCATTGTGGTGGAAAAGGCACAATGCATTGCCCAGTTGCAAAGGACATCACCTGGGCCTGTGCATCAGATACTTCCACGGGATGCAGAACCCAGGGCAGTACCAGAATTCCTTTCTTCCTCCCAGGTCGGAATTTCTGCATAAAACAGTATCCAACTTAGGTTAAACTACGTATCCAACTTAGGTTAAACTCATAAATTGTAAAAATAGACCCCTGTAAGTCTGCTCCTCTAACTACTTCAAACACAGCTCACCTGGATCAAATGATTTAAAATGTCTTTTTCACAAAATCCTGGACACCTCCTTGGAAAGAGCCAATAAGGAGACTGGAAGGAATTACTTGCAGTCAGGCTGTGATGAAATCAGGCCTTGGCTGCGACCCTGCAAAGCACAACACATGCGTGCCATTAAACCTTACATCTCAATCCCATACTGTGGCACCATTCAAAGGCTGAAACCTTTGCAATTCTAAGAATTAAACCATATAGATAAAAATGGAAGGGACCTATCTGCTGCCTTCTCAATAACAATAACTAATAAAACAAAAGCTACATTAAAAAAATATTGTATGAGAAGATGAAATTGTCCAACACATTTAAGTACTAAATTGGGCTTGAAGAGTTTTGAACGGTGAATCAAATGCTACATGCCGTCCTGATTGTTACATTCCTTTCCATCAAAAGAGCTGACCCTCAAAGGTCACAACAAGGAAATCTATCGATTCCTAAGTGGGTAGGGCTGCAGGACTACACATGGAGCCATAGAAAGCTGCAAGGTGACTGCCACCCTTCAGCACTCAGCCACTTCTATAAAGGTCTGCAATGGAAACGAGCCAAAAGCACTTTTTGGACCTGCTTTGCAGGCAAACAGCTTGTCTGGAAGATGAAACTCACAACAAAGGAGCTGAAACGCCTAGGTGTCGGATTGGAAGTGTGAAATGAGTGACACACAGCTGTCAGGCACTGAAACTCTTTGTGGGGGATTGCAAGGAAAGGCTGAGGTGCTCACATGTACATTCCCACTGTCACCTGAGCTGCTCTGCAGGTGGCAGTGACCCAAAGCCCCTCCTGAGGGAACACAGGGTGCTTCCCACGCCATGCGGAGCAGCCCCTGCTCCATAAGCACCTGCAGGATTTTGGAAGCTGCCTCAGCATCATCTCACCTTAGCCCTCAGCGCCTTGGGTCTGGGCCGAAGGCAGCTGTTACTAGGGAGGATGCACCATCCCTTCCCAGACTTGCTCTGAAAAGCAGGTGGGATGTGAAGGGAGGACTTCAAGGCAGAGCTTAACCAATACACTCAGCTCTGTACTCTGCAGAACATGCATTTTGGATTATTGCTATGCAGATAATTAAACTCCTCAAGTGCTGGGAGAGGAAGAGCCTGTGGAGCAGAAGAAACAGGAGCCAGAGGAAACTGGGGCCGCTCTCAAGAGGGAACAGGCAACAGAATGAACAGGTCTCCAGAGGACGCCAGAAATGCAACAGCTGCCCTGTGCGCAACATTCCCCGGGCTATGGAAAGCAAAAGAGTCACAGGATCTTGCTGCATTTACCCCTGCTCACCTCCAGGCCTGAAGAAAAGGGGAAGAAAGTAAGGATCGTTTTCAGGGAAAGGATGACACAAAATATCTCTCAAATGCTCTACCAGAAGGCACAGCACACATGCTGTTTGCAGACCCGTACCTTTAGACGCTCCCAATGGCAGCAATTCCAAACGAGATACTGAAGATAAGAATGCGCTTCTCATTTCCTTGCTGCTTTTGCTTTTGTAAAATACACACTTTTTTCTCATTAAGCTAGAGATATTATTTTCTTTGAGACAAATGATTGCCAGACTGCTGTAGTTTAGAAATGTAACTCACCCCTCTAATATCATACCGTATCAGAAATTGGGGTTTTATGATGATGTCTCTGCAGAACAGCATTGCATTATTGGTCTGAAGAATGAAAATGTGGATTACATTCCTTTTGCTCATTGAAGCTGTCTCTCACATGCAACACAGATACTGTCAATACAATGATTAACTGCAATGACTAAAAGATAGCTAAGGATGTTTGCTGATGCTTGGATGGTATTTGTTGCATTCCTAATACTCCCTGAAAAAACCTCATAAATGACAGACTCTTCTGATTACAATCAAGGAACAACAATGAAAAAAAAATCTCTATATTACTATGGGTATAATTTAGAAAACATTGGTTTTTCATGGTTCAGTGATAATATCATTTTGTACATCTTGCATTTTAAATCCGTTTCAAAGTGCTTACCTCCTTTCTGCCTAGGGTATTAGAATACAGGGGTTGATAAAAACAAACAAACAAACATAGCCCAGGGTGATAAACTTGAAAAAGCAGGGAATACACCTTTACTAGAGCTGCATCCAGACTTTGTGATAGAATTTATTCCACTGAAGTTTGGATCAGGGCATTGAAATAACCCCTAAGGTATAAGTCTTAATACTTGATGTACAAAAATCCTCTGACCTATGGGAAGACAAGATTTTGATTGCATTTGAGTTCATCTGACCTGTTGGAGGGGGAGGGGGAAACAAACACACAAAAAAAAACCCCCTCAAAATAACTCACCCCAAACCATTTTTCACTATAGGAGAGATCAATAGCAAAAAAAGATTATAGTTACTTCAGGAGCATCTGAGCTAAGTTTAAGTCCGTGCTGGAAAAGATGTTTGAAAAATGCTGTAAAAAATAGTTTTATAGCAGGGTAGTCACTACTAAGAAGATCAAGATAAACCTGTGATTCAGTTTTTGATGTTCTGCAGTGCAGGATCAGACATAAAAGAAAATAGAGTCTACTTTGCAGAGAGCAGTAGGAACTAGGAGGCGGCAGGCTGGCTCTGTCCTGGAGTGACTGAAATGAAAGTAAGAGGAGGAGCCCTACCTGCTGGGGATGGGAATTCTTTTATGCCACAAGAGGCTGATGAAATTTAGTGATGCAAATGAGCGAAATATCCCATAAAATAAGACAGGCCTGGAAGCATGACTCAGAAAAGCCTTTACTCAGCTTCCCCAAGTCTCTAAACTGATCCTTTGGGTTACAGCATGCCCCATTTAAACTGGGAAGTTCAATCCAGACCATGCAACTATTTACTGTCTGCCTTAAAGTTCCAGTGCTGAGCTCCTTGGTTCTTTTAATCTGTTTCTTTCTCATTAGAGTTTTGCCTTCTTCATTTTTAGAATTCAAGCAGAGGCAGGATTATCTGGACAGTGGTAAGGAGAAGGCAGTGCCTGGCAAGGGGAAGCCACAGAGTTCTGCACGTTCTGCAGATAACAGAGGGCAGCAAGAAATGCCTGCAGCACTGGGGGAGACACAAAGCCAGAAAACGGCAATATTTTTGCTGAAGTTTTCATCATTTTCATTCTAAATGAGAACATGAGACTTCAAAAAAAAAAAAGTCTGAAAACTCACTTTTCTTCAAGGAAATTCTATTAATGAGTCAATCACCCAGCCAGCTAAAGCTGAGACTGACTCTGTGACCTACCCCGTTAAATATGCCAGTGGCACACTCTGATGCTGGCATTTCTTAACTTGATTCTTGACTTAAATGCCCTTTTAACGTGCTCATTAGTGAAATTTTCTAATTAAAAAATGCAACAGCTAAAAAGACGCCCTCTCCTACACAAGTCACATGGAACCAACCTGAACACCTACACGGTTCATTAGCTGAACTGGCAATTTCAGATCCCAGAGCAGTTCTCTACCACTTCTGCTAATTGAAAAACTTGTAACAGAAGTAGGCTGTTATCTTTTTTATACACCTGTCACAAAAGGCAGAGCATAATTTATTCTATGGAAATAAAGTTTTTGCTGCCTAGAGAACCTCAGGAATCCAGAGGCTTGCAATAATTTGGCCATTTTTAAGAATTATGGAGGAAAGTGCTGTCACAAGATTATCTGTCCCCTTCCAGACACCTTCTACCTCCTCCTTTTTTCACCCCTCAGCCACCTGCCATGGTCCCCTGCACAGGTAGTGCATCATTTGGCTTCATACTCTGTTCTGTCTCACTTTTCTTGTGCCATGTTCTCATTTAAACCCCTCTCTCCCTCTTCAGCAAGGTCAGGATCCTACAGACACCAATACCATTCCCACATGGAAGTTGTTACGTGATCTGCGAGCGTTACCTGCATTTAAATGCATTTCCCCCCCGCATCTGCTCCACACATTATTTCTATAATTTGCTGTTGTGCAGTTTTTCTGTGGGTTTTTTTTGTTTGGTTGGTTGGGCTTTTACTTTGTATTCATCTTCAGCTTGCACCATGGCAATCTCTCACTGCTTGTGGACAGACATCAAGCTTTTCTTCTTCATAGCTCCAGAAACCAATCCATAGCACTCTTGCATCTCTCTTGCACATCACTCTGGGTTTGACTTAAAACTAATTTTCTTCACATTATCTGCTATGGGGCTGTTTTTTCTCACCATGCAAATTTATCATAACTGACAATTTAAATCAAATCAGTTTTCCTCGAGTCTGTTTTGTCTGTGACAGTAATTTGTCAGTGATCTCCCTGCACTCATCTCCACCCACAAGCTTTTCTACTTGATTTTCTCAGTCTGAGCTGAGTGAGGAGCAGGAGTGTGGCTGAGAGGCTTCCCACAGCCAGCCAAGGTCAAACTACCACAAAACCTTCAGAACCTGCAGAAATTCAGCCTCTGTGAGGACTGGAATTCCAGGAAGCACAGCCAGATCCTCCTTTCGCTTCCTCACAAGCCTTGTGAGCCAAAGGAACAACACTAAATACCCTACAGAGACTACACTAACTACCCAGAGATTGTAAAGCTAATAAATGATTTACCATTTATTCAACAAAAAAGGTTACTATGCGATTCAGCTTTACATAATTTTATATTTTATATACAAAAGGGTCATTAAAAAAAGTCAGTATTTCTTGTGACTTAAAATTTAAAGCATTATGGATGCATTTCTAGTTTAAGATGAAGTTTCTTAGCCCCTGGAGTTATGAAAAAATTCATCCCCCTATGATACGATTTGTTGCCATT
>WEIT01001140.1:8815-19950 GCA_013389985.1 Dryoscopus gambensis
GGGCTGGCGGAGCGGGTGCTAAGCGGGACAGCCGCCCCTGAACCGCGGTGGGTCACACCGGCGACGCGGGAGAAGCGGGCCCGGGGTGTCAGCGAGGCCGTGCCCGTCCCGAGCTGCGCCGCTCTCGTCACCCCGCGTTTGCGGCCTTGGGGCAACCGGGTGTTGTCGTTGCAGGAGCCCCCCCAGCGAGCCTCTGCTGCAGCCCTACCCGCCCTGGCAGCACGGCCCTCGGCACAGCCACCGGCACGTCAGGGACTGCCAGCCCCTCAAGTACGGCAACGTCACGCACGAAGCGTGGCCCGGCGACAACAGCACGGACGGCCCGGTGGCTGTCACCAGAACGTTTGTCTCCTACATCCCCGCGGAGGGCAGCGACCGCAAGGTGATCTATGGCCACTTCACTTTCGTGAGGAACCCTCTGAGGACCTTCTCCGTGTTGGAACCGGGCGGTGCCGGCGGCTGCCTGGCTCAACGCAGAGCCCCCGTGGAGGAGACTGCAAAGCTCAGGAAGTGCCTGGTGGCCCAGAATGGCGGGTACTTTAAAATGGAAACTGGAGAGTGCCTTGGGAATGTTGTGAGCGATGGAAAGCTGGTGAGAGACTCTGGGGGCCTACAAAACGCTCAGTTTGGCATCCGGAAAGATGGCACCATGGTGTTCGGGTAAGAGCTGGGGGCTGTTTGGAGAGCGCTCTGTACCCTGAAGACTTCTAAGCATCACTGGGCAGGAAGCTCATCCCAGCACTGCCTCCGTGGCCTCCCCAGTTAGAGTAGAAGCTCACTTTAAATGCTGAAGCTAGGGATGTTCTAGCTGTACCTCGTGGAGCTATCTCTGTGGCCCTTGGCTCATGTCCGAGGATGAAGGGAAGCCGAGTAAGTTATGATCTCTAGCTGAGTTCCAGTGTCTCCTCTCTCAGCCTGCAGTAGGGACACTGGCCAGGGGTAGAAGTGGGGGAGGGCTCTGTGTTCACTGCCGAGGAGGTGCAGAGTGGAGTGTGTGCGCTCTGGCTGCAGTACAGAAAGGCTGGGCTTGGAAGGGACCTCAGGAGGTGCCTCATCCAACACCCTGCTCAGCACAGGTTGGATGCAATGGGCTGCTCAGGGCCATGTGTGGTTGGATTTTGAACATCTCCAAGGGTGGAGACTCCGCATCCTCTCTGGGCAAACCTGTGATTGACCATATCAACACTTTTTCGGAACACTTTAAGGATGGTGACTCCACCACTGCCCTGGGCAGCTGTGCCAGTGCCTGACCCCCTTTCCACGAAGAAATTTTCCCAGTATCCAACCTAAACCTCCCCTGGCCCAGCCTGAGGCCGTTCCCTCTCCTCCTGTCCCTGTTCCCTGGGAGCAGAGCCCGACCCCCCCGGCTGCCCCCTCCTGTCAGGGAGTTGTGCAGAGCCACAAGGGCCCCCCTGAGCCTCCTTTGCTCCAGGCTGAGCCCCTTTCCCAGCTCCCTCAGCTGCTCCTGGGGCTCCAGCCCCTTCCCAGCTCTGTTCCCGTCCCTGCACCCGCTCCAGCCCCTCAGTCTCTTCTGTCATGAGGGGCCCAGGACTGCCCCCAGGACTGGAGGTGCCTCAGCAGTGCCCAGCCCAGGGGATGGTCACTGCCCTGGCCCTGCTGGCCACACTGTGGCTGGTCCAGGCCAGGTGTCACTGGCCTTCTTGTCCACCTGGACATGTGACGCTCCCCAAGCATCTGGAGACAGAAGCTCCGAGCACCCTCTGACTGAGGCACTGTAGTGCTCCCTGGAGTGAGAGGCCTCCAGGAGCTGCCCTTCCCCAGCAGCAGCAGGATCCTAAAGGTCCCAGAAGGGTTCCCAGGATCCTTCTGATGGTCTCAGAAGATGCAGCAGCAGCCTGAAGCTGCATTCTCCACCCTTCTGGTAGCTCACTTCCAGGCCTCAGCAAGGGTCCCTGCAAAGCCACACCGAGTGTGCCAAGCCAGGGCTTTCTCCTGCAGCCGTTCTGACAGCCTTGATTTATGTGAGAGAGGGGCTGGGTGGGTCAGCGACACGTCCCTTTAGTGAGGGGACTTCTGCAGAGGGGACCAACAGCAATTTCAGGGTCACTGTTGAGCCCTTAACCTCAGCTCTGCCCTGCTGCTCCCCAGCTCTGGCAGGATGTCCCTGTCAAATGGAGTTATTGTGGTGCTTGGTGGCTTTGTGCCTTCCAAACCATGACCAGAAAAATAGTCTGGGTGTAAATAATTTAAGCTGTCAGGACAGTGGGGAAAGTCGTTCACAACTTCACTCTTTTACCCTGCATCATGACCAGCAGGACACAGCGCAGGGCACAGTTAGCCCCACCCTGCAAGGCTGCTGCCTCTCCCTGGGCTGACAGTGGGTGAATCCGGGCTTTAAAAGCTGTCAGTCCCTGCCCAAACTGTTGTGTAGTTTGATCTATTTTCAGCCATGTTCATGTTGTCTTCTTGTTCCTTTCCCAAGGGAAGAGGGAATTCTTTTTGCATGTTTTCCATTCAGGTATTTGCAATTACACTTTTCTACAAAGCACAAAGCTTTGTTTGCCCACAGTCACAGATACCAAACAAGTAAAAGTTGAGCATCCAGCTCCCACAAGACTTCAAAAAAGTCACCTTTAAACCCAGAACCTGTGGCACAGTGTGGCCATCCAGCTCCAGCCCCTGCTCCTGTCTTCTCTCAGTTGCAAACATCCCCCAGCACCAGGCTCTGATGAGGCAGGTGTTACTCATCACCCTCATTCAGGAGAGAGCAGCATCCCTTGGCGAGCACCCTGTGCTGACACACAGCACCCCAGCGTGGAGGTGGCAGTGGAGCAGGGGAACCTCCTTCCCAGATGGAAGGAGCAGGTAGCATGCGGTGCAGCTGCAGGCAGGCTGGATGCTGTAGCTCCAAATGCTCTCCAAAGCTGTTTGGTGTCACATTTTTGGAGAATAGAAGCTGACAGGCAGCAGGATGTTCCAGCTGCTTCCACAGATCCCTGAGAGTTTGGCAGTGGCTCTGTCCTTGTGTTCTGCCAGATGCTTTCTGCCCTTGTTACCCTGGCTCTGATCCACTGGCCATATTGCTGGCAGGAGTTGTTTCAGTCACAGTGGCCTGGGACCATCATTAGCCGTAGGCTTGTGCAGAAGAGCAGAGAACAGGGGCTGCTCTGGCTGCTAAAGTGATGTTTCACGCTGCTTGGCTCTGGTTTTGGATGTAGCTATCCTTCATTCCAACTTCTCCCTGCTTCAGGAGCCTGCTGGCAGCAGGAGAGGCTTTAACATAGCACGCTGTGACTGTGGGTAACCCTCCTGCCCTCTTTTCCTAGTTACCTGTCTGAGGAAGACGTCCTGGATCAATCCAACCCTTTTGTGCAGCTTGTGAGTGGGGTGGTTTGGCTCCTGAGAAATGGAGAGGTGTACATCAACCAGAGCCGGGTGGCCGAGTGTGGTGACACTCAAACCACAGGTACAGACTGTGGGGCCTGGCTTCAGCTTGGCCATGATTGTCCTTCCCATGGGGCTCTTGGGAGGAGGGGCACTTAAGAAGTCCAGCTTTCATTGAAGTATGGAATAGTTTGGGTTGGAGGGACCTTAAACACTATCTTAATCCACCCCTGCCATGGGCAGGGACACCTTCCACTATCCCAGGTTGCTCCAAGCCCCGTCCAGCCTGGCCTTGGGCACTGCCAGGGATCCAGGGGCAGCCACAGCTGCTCTGGGCACCCTGTGCCAGGGCCTCCCCACCCTCACAGCTGAGAATTCCTATCCCATCTAACCTGTCCAGAGAAACTCAAAGCAGGTGCCTCTTACAGGAGTTTAAAGCCAAGGGTTGGTGAATCCCCTGCTTTGTCCCTGTGCCAGACAAAAACTTCTTCCAAGAGCACTTCTGTAGGGCTTGGATGAACAAGAGGAGCCTGGGCTGTGTTCTCCCTGTGTTTCAGTTCAGATGAGCCCCTTGCTGGGAGCTGTTTTGCAGACAGATGTGTCTTACCAGCCCACTGTGTCCCCCAGCTGAGTGTGACTTGTCCCCTGTCCTGCAGGAACCTTCGACAGGTTCATCAATGTGATCTCAGCCAGGACTGCGGTGGGACACGACAGTCAGGGCCGGCTGGTCTTGGTTCACGTGGATGGACAGACAGATTCCAGAGGGTAAGGGCTGGGAAAAGGTCTTACACTCCTGGGACTGGAGGGACACTGCAGCTACCAGGGATATATTTTAAGGCACAGACTTGCAGAGCTCTGGAGAGCCAGAAAAGGCTCACACAGCCCTCCTCAGGGTGCCTGGGGTGGGAGAGCTTCCACCACAGAGAGCAGCAAGCTCCTGATCTAACAGCTTCACTGAAGGCAAATCAACAACCAACCTCTGCTTGGCAGGGTCAACCTGTGGGAAATGGCAGAATTCCTGAAGCAGCAGGGAGTCATCAACGCTATCAACCTGGATGGTGGAGGCTCTGCCACGCTGGTCCTGAACGGGACCCTCGCCAGCTACCCCTCTGAGCACTGGTAGGTGCTGCTGCCTCGTGCCCAGGGCTGCTCCTGTCAGGGTGCAGAGCCCAGTGCCGCCCGCTGGCCTGGCTGGGAGGGCACAGCCGAGGCAGGTGACAGCATCTGTGGGAGAGAGCAGCTCGCGAATTTAAACCGATTGAGTGACTCCATGTTTTTTCCACTTAGTCATCCAGGATTAAAGCTGAGCTGGTTCTAGACAGGCAGCAAAGCTGTGCCTGTGACTGAGTGGCTGATGTGGGAATCAGATAAGGCAGCAGCTCTTAGTCTGGGAGATTCAGAGCTGCACATTCATGGGAATTAGCAGACATCTGTCAGCAGCTTATTATGGAAGAGAAACATTGACTGGGAGACCCTGCTCTGCCTCATTGGAGGGAATCTGAAGAATATTTTACTTTAAATTCAACTTTTTAGTCAGTTCTGACTGTAAACCTGAAGGGATTTAACATTCAGTTGCCATAACTGCAATGATGTAATTTATATCAAAGCAAAAAACATTCAAGAAAAGGGGTGTTGGGTGCCAAAATTAGCGAGGCTGGGACTGCTAAAGGGAGACTATGTTGCTTCTGTAATTCCATGTTTGAAATGATACCTATCAGATGGGATTGATCACGCAGTTAAAACATGGACTCCAATGTAGTTTTATGTTTATATTTTCCCAGTGTTAGTGTTCATGTTTGCCAGAGTGGATCAGGAGGAAATCTGTGGATTATATAACGGGTGTTGGGTCGGGCTGGCAGCACAGTGCCGGCGCAGCTCACGCTGTCCCCTCTGCCGTCCCCAGCTCCTTTGACAGCATGTGGCGGTGTCCCCGCAGCATCTCCACCGTGGTGTGTGTGCACGAGCCGGCCTGTGACCCTCCTGACTGCAGTGGCCACGGGCTCTGCGTGGCCGGGCGCTGCCGCTGCGAGGGCCCCTTCTGGGCGGGTCCCGCCTGTGACACCTTGGACTGCGGCCCTGCCAACTGCAGCCTGCACGGCGTCTGCAGCGCCTGTGAGTCCCGCGCTGTGTGCACGGGGGGGCTGCAGGGGAGGCAGGACCCGGCGCTGCGTCCCTGCGGAGTCTCGTGTGCCTGCCTGCCAGGAACCAGCTGGGCGGGTGGGGCTGCTTCTCCTCTCCTCCAGCATCCGAGGCACAGGTGGTCAGAACGAGTTGCCTTTGGGAGCCAGCAACAGGTCTGGGTGGGGGCTCGGGGCTGGAAACTTCAAGCTCTGTACCGCAGTTTCCCTTTCTGCCCCCGGCTTGTGCTCTGGGCTTTTTGTGAGCCTGGGCTGTGTATTATGCTGTGTGACAGCAGCTGCTTTTGTCCCCTCCCTTTACTATTCCTTCTTTACTTGCCTCTCCTACTCGTAATTTTTACAAGTGTGCGGTAGCTACTCTTCATGAATTGTAACCTAGGGATTGCTGGAATGTCCACCCCCAGCTTCTGCCCCTCTGTGCCTGCCCAACCCCATTACCCTCTTCCTGTCCTCCTGACTCAGCTCTCATTCAGGTGTGCCCCAGAGCAGTGGTTGGGCAGAGCTTGGTGGGTGCAGGTGTTGCCAGCAGCTGATCCCAGGGCTGATCCCAGGGCGTGCCATGAGCAGGGATTCTGCTGCGTTTGGCGGCTGGGGAGGGGCCGTGTGTGAACCCACTCTTGGTGTGAGTGCAGGATTCCTCTTTTGGAGGTTCACTGGCAGGGCTAAGAGGACAGCTCAAGAGGCAGAGGCTCCTAATTTCAAGTCCTTGCTGCTTCCAAGTGTTTTTTGTTGCCAGTAACGCCTGTTCCATGTGTTTGCATAGCTGGATGCCTGTGTGACGCCGGCTGGACTGGCAGCAATTGCACTGAAGGTAAATACTGACTGCTACTCCACTGCCTCTTCACAGCCAGGGAGAGGGGAGTGGGAACCACTTCCCCACAGCTGCCTGCCCTAGAGGGAGCAGGGAAGGGATAGGATCCCCCGTGGGCTGCTCTTTTCTGGCAGCGTGAGTTTAATTGCAGCTGGAGCATCCACAACTGGCTTGGTGTGAGACACTCAAGCCCTTGCTCCTTGCTCAGGGCACACACTCAGCTTGTTGCTGGTTCTCCCTGCACACCCTGAGCTGTGGCTGTGAGCTGGGATTGCTCACCTCTGCAGCCAGGGCCCTGGTGACATCTCTGCTTGTCTCCTGCAGCTTGTGCCCCTGGTTCCTACGGGGAATCCTGCAGCCAGAAATGCCAGTGCCAGCACGGCAGCTCCTGTGACCCCGTGCTCGGAGCCTGTTCCTGCCCCGCTGGCTTCTACGGCACCAGCTGTGAGCACGGTAAGGGCTGCTCTCAGTGACCACCGGGGCTGGGGACAGCGTTTTGTGTCACCTCTGAGCCACCTCTTGTAGGCGAAGCAAGGGGCAGTTCTGCCAGGGGAGCTCAGGCCTGAACATCCCCAGTCGGCTCCCAGCTCTTCTGGGCCTGCCTATCCTACCCAGTTGGGCTAAGGAGGAGAGGAGGGAGCAGAGAGGAAAGAGGAGTTTGCTCCATCAACAGAAAATGGTGGATTCCTGTTTAGTCTCAGCCCCAAAGAACTGCATTACCTTTCCCAGAGCCCCTGAGTGAACACAAAACATTCCCTGCTCCAGGGTGTTGCACCGGGCCCTGCTGTAGCCCAGGCTTCAGGAGATCCAGGTCAGTGCCTGTGGAATGCTCGAGGGCTGTCCTGCCATCCCATCCTCACACTCCTTGTGCCAGTGCTACTGGAGCTGGCCCTGTTCTCCCTCATGTAGCCACTCCAGCCCCTGCTGTATGTGAGTGAAGGAGTTAATTACAGTGGGGTGTGAACTTCCTGGGTGCCTGATTCTGTCAGCGATGCTCTTGTCCAGCCTCGGAACACTCAGCCAGTCCCATCCCAGAGATGCTGCCCAGAGAAGCTGCGGCTGCCTCATCCCTGGCAGTGCCCAAGGCCAGGTTGGATGGGGCTTGGAGCAGCCTGGGATAGTGGAAGGTGTCCCTGACCATAGCAGGGGGGTGGAGCAAGATGAGCTCTGAAGTCCCAGCTCAAACCATTCCATGATTCTGTGATCCCAGTTCTACACAAACTTCCCTCTGAGGCACACCAAAGAGCAGCCCTGAACTCCCAGCATGGTGTTCCCAGGCTGCTGCAGGCTCAGCTGAACTGGGGAAGCTGCAGCCACAGCCTGGGTGGTCTCGGGGCAGGTGGAGCTTTGGCAGTGACCAATCCCTTTGTGATCCCATCCCCAGAGTGTCCCTTGGGCTGGTTTGGGCCGAGCTGCCAGAGCCGCTGCACGTGTAACCACTCGTGTCCCTGTGACCCCGAGACGGGCAGCTGCAACATCACCCACCACGGGGCACTGCAGGACCACTTGCACAGAGGTACCTGACCGCAGGGGGGTGGCTTTAAAAAAAAGTTGGAAGAGCAGCTTCAGTGCATAATGGTGTTTGCTTAGTCACCAGCTCTGCTTAAGCTTGCTCTTTTTAAGTGGAATTTTACACCCTGCCCCACCTTTCTTCTGTCTTTGTTTTCCAGCTGGACAGTGTTTGGCTTCCCAGAATAAGGAAAAGAGCAAAGAAATATTCTCTCTGTCAGAGTAAGTGTGTGGTGCTCACTGTGCATCTCAGAGGCTGTCACAGACTGTGGGGGGTGTTCAGTCTGCAGGAAAGGAGGCTCAGGGGAACCTTCTCACTCTCCTCAACTCCCTGACAGGAGGGGGCAGCCGGGGGGGCCGGGCTCTGCTCCCAGGGAACAGGGGCAGGACAAGGGAAACGGCCTCAAGTAGTGCCAGGGGGGGTTTAGGTTGGATCTTGGGAGATTTCTTCACAGAAAGGGTGGTCAAGCATTGGCAGAGCTGCCCAGGGAGGTGGTAGAGTCCCCATCCCTGGAGGGATTTAAAAGCTGTGTGGATGTGGCACTTGGGGACACGGGTCAGTGGTGGCCTTGGCAGTGCTGGGGGAATGGCTGGACTCGATCTCAGAGGGCTTTTCCAACCTAAATAATTCCCTGATTCCGTCCTGCCTGAGAGCAGACCCACGAGCTGGGGAACGCAGAGAAGGGAGGACAATCCTCTGCGTGCTGGGCACAGGTGACCCAGGTGAGCTGTTGGCCGTGTGATTTGTGTGTCCCACAGAAGCTCGTGGCTCTCCCTGAGCTCTGCCTTGGCCCTGCTGCTTCTGCTGAGTGCCCTGGGGAACGTGGGGCTGGTGCTGCGGGCGCAGCGGCGGCACCGGGGCTGGGACTATCGCTACCACCCCCTGAGGGACATCAACGGCGACTCCCCGCACAGCCCCGCCTCTGCTGCCTGGGGCCGGGACGACACTCAGGAGCCCGAGGACACTCAGGACCCAAACCAAGAGCTCCTTTAGAGTTATGGATGGGAAGAGATGAGGTATTTCACTGTGCACCCTGCACTGCCCCTCAGCACCGACTGGGACTGGGGTTCTTCCCACTGGGAGCCTCAGCCTGCTGCCTGAGGAACCTCAGCCCAAGAACTCCCCTGCTGAGGCTGTGGTTTCCTTTCCTCTGCTGCCCCAGCACGCAGGACTGCAGCACTGGGGGATGCGGGACATCCCCTGGGTGAGGGAATTCCACAGCTGCAGCAGGAAAGGAGAGGAGCTGGTTCCTTTCAAAACTTGAGGGAAACAGGTGAGGGATGCAAGCTACAGGCACCTCAGAAAGGTCCCTGCTCACCCAAGCACTGCTGAGTATTTTTAAGATGCAAGATAAACTGCCTCTAGTACAAAGCTGGGCTTAAGGGTATTACAGTCAATGTCTGCTCTTCCTTGCTAAGCTCAGATTTTAATCAGAAAAGTGACAAAACTTTTGTTCTAAAATGTTGAAGCAGGTGCAGCGCCCAGTGCAAGCAGAGCCCTCCTCTCCTGGCCCCGGTGGTGGCTCAGGGGTGACACCCAGGGTTGTGACAGCCCCGTGCAGGGCTGGAGCGTTCCCTGACCAATCCTCAGCCCAGAGGGTGGTGAGTGCTGTGTTTCGGGGTAGCTCCTACAGCACAGCACACAGACAGCCCTGCCAGGCCCCAGGTTCCATTTTGCATCTCCCCAGCTCCCGGGAGCCAAAGGGCTCTGAGGGACCCTGGCCCTGAGCCAGCCCCGAGCTCTCCCCGTGGGGAAGGGCACGGACAGGGACAGCCTGGCACGGCTGCCATGACACGGGCCGGGCTGCCCTGCCCCAGCTGGGCACTGCTCAGAAGGACCAGCAAGGGCTCCAACCAAGCCAGGATCCCAAACGCCTCCTCTGGAAATCTGGAGCACTTCCTTGCAGTTACATTAAAAGTGTTTGCGTTTGCTTCCCTGCAAGGGAAGCCCAGCCTTGGACGAGCCCCTTGGATGCTGCAGAGGGGTGAGAGCCTGTCTGAGCCCCACACATCTTTATGCACTCGCTCCCTTTTTTACCTCTCCAAGTAAAGGATGTGTAATTTCTGTGCCAGTGTTGGCATCAAATCAGCCTGTAACCAAGAGACTCTATTTTTCTATGACTTACAGAAGATTATTTGAAACTTGAATAAAGTCTATTAGTGCTACCTGCCTGAGATCTGAAATTCCTGATGTCCAGCTGCAGAAGGAGCTGTGATCCTTTCCCAGTTAACCTCAGCCACCCAGTGGAACCCAGCGGCTCTTTTAATAACAGGCACACTGCAGGATGTGCTGTTCCAGCCCACTCTGTGCTAGGAAAGTAAACAAAAAATGCTGGTTCTGTAGAAAAAAGCCCAAACATTTTAGGTAAAAAGCAGGAAGAGGTGAATACAAGCCTTTCCTCTGCGTCTGAGAGCAAAGAGAGCAGCACACAGGCTTGAATTTTTATTGACCTGCAATTTCAACAGTTGAATCAAACAATTCCACGTGTTCTCAGAGGTGTTTTATTTCCAACATACCCAAAAGTACAGCTCTACCAGGACTCACACACCGTCACTGGAGGACATTTGTTGTTCAGTGCCCTGCAGTGGGCTCTTACAGGAGGTTTGGGGTTTTTGGCTGAGAAAAATGAGGATTTCAGTGTATAAAACCAAAGCCAGCTGCAAGGGAGAGGAAGTAAGTGCTTGTTAAAAAACCTAATTAATGCCCATTTAACTTAGGTGTAACTGAAAGCTTGGGAGTGGGTGTTGGTGTCACTAAAAGCCAGCAAATGTGACTTGACTCCAATTTCACCTTCCAAGAGAGAAATAATCAGCTGTAAGGAGCATCATAAATGTGTTGGAGGAATATTAAAGCTAATTGCATGCAGGAATCTTTGACAGCTGCTGTCAATTAAGTCTCTAATAGCTGTTCCTTGCATTAATTGCTCACAGTACAAACATTTGGGATATTAAAGCAGTGTGAGCTCGTAAAATGCCTTTTGAAATGAGTGATTCCCTGCCTGGAGCAGGGCTGGCCTCAGCCCCAGCAGCTTCCCAGCCTAGCGTGGTGGACAGCTGGGCTCACCACTTCCTACTGGGAGTTGCGAGTGGATGATGGCATTTTCAGAATCTTTTGGTAATAAACCAATGAACGGAACAGCCAGAAGCGAACTGGCTGAGCAGGGGAACGCGGCTGCAGCTCAGTCACTCAGGATTCCCTGACCTGGTGCCAGTCGGGAATTCTCTTCCCAACAGCGAGTTCAGGAGCTGAGGAACGACTGAGCTGCTCGGGTGCCTCCCTGGGAGAGCCGCCAGTGCCGGCTCACGGTGCGGCCCCGGGCACCCGGGAGCGG
>WEIT01001143.1:1509-22422 GCA_013389985.1 Dryoscopus gambensis
AGCTATACAGTTAAATATAATTGTTCTTAAAATTATTATTCCAAAGAAAATCTTTCAGATAGACCACCTCTGTCAGGTTGTATTCTATAATTAGTCCTGTCCTACTTTTATTTTTCATGACTAACTCACACAGGAGCTATTGGGAGGAAGGCGTGCTTGAAAATCCCCTGAATTACATGCTGAGCTGCTGATCTGTGAAAGCTCATACATGATAATGGGATTTAAATGCTTAAAATACCCCTGAGAAATCTGAGTATGAGGCTTTCCAAGGCTTTAGAACAATGACTGAAGAGCCCTGAATTTGAGCATAAATTGTTCCTTTGTTTTCTGAAAATAGAATTCATAAAATGGTGAATATCTCAACAGGCTGTTCTAGCCCCTTGAGATCCACCTCTATCTCCTCAGACATTGTCCTTCCTGTGGCATAGATGCCTAAATATCTGATTTGAGGTTCTCAGTCCCATATACTAGAATAAATTGATGTATGAACCATGAAATATATAAAAGTTAAATTTTTTTGATTCTTATACCTCATGTATGCCTTCTGAAAATAGTTTCTTATTGCTTCTCAGAGTAGATTTTAGCAGAACTGTCAAGGACTCTCTGTTCCTGTTCAGACTGGACTAGTTTTGAAAATACCTGGTTTGCTATAAGATTATTATCCTGCTCTTTTGGTTAGTCAGCTTTTAGAAATGTGTGTCCTGCACTAAGAGATTTTCTCTGCTCACAGCAAAGATTTTCTTGAGTTGATATTCAAGTGTGTTAACATTTAAAGCTTGGGGCTTTTGCTTCCTCCCCGCCCCCAATAGTAAGGGCTATTATGAACATCATTAATGCCCTCTTTATACCACAGACCCACTGCATTTCAGTACCTGCATACAACTTGCTCAGCCCTTCTATGTAAAACCTCCCAACCCTCTCAGCTGCTCTGCATCAGAAGATTAATTATTTCTAACACAGAGTAAATGGCTTTGTGATACAGGAATGAAACCTACAAATCTATAGGATTTTGCTTTTGAGCTCAGAAACCTCTAGTGTAAGAAATTAAGTTGCACACAGCTTTACTGTGATGCTTTTAGTGCTCACTGGATGTGGAGAAGGATGGATGACATTCTGCCAGCACTCCATGACCTCTTGCACATTGAGCCCCTGTGGAACAGGGAGTTGTACCTTGCTCTGGTCCTTATCTGTGAGACACTTGAAACAACATAAGTAAAATATGGAAGCAGGCCTTGAACAAATCCATTGACAGAAGTCTATATGGATATGAGGGTATGTGGTATCAGTCCCCTCAAAAGCCATGCTTCCTTTCTTGCTTTATATGCTTTAAGCAACTGGCTTCCCACTTCTCAGGTGGTAGAAGAAAGATGTGAATTTTACTAAGTGCAAGTGGATACAGAACTATGCCCTTCTGAAAATTTAAGCACTGGAATCTGGCAGTGCGTGACCTTGATCACTGTGAAGAGGATTTTGAGACAAGCTTTAAAAGTGAAATGAGACTGCAGTTTTCCTCAACAAAGGAAATGTAAGGCTTTTGTGGGCGTGCAGGTGTTTACGTCTAGGATGCCTTTAGGATAAAAGATGCCAAAAATGAAGTGATGGATGTGGCAGTGAAGGTAGCCACAGCTTAGTCTGAACTGCTTGAGGCTGGGTTTAAGATTTCTTATATAGCAATACTCTCACTTTCTGTAGCATAAACCATAGTGTCTCCATCCCCAGTAGTTTGCAGCACAGCTCAACTGCACTGTTGGAGTGTGCACATCCTCCATCAAAGTCATTTGGCTGGTAGCCTCTGTTCTTGGTGATTAATCAGTCTTGTGTGTACCCGAGCCAGCCTCAATCCCTGACACTTTCTATTGAAGAGGCTTTTAATGGAAAAGGTGTTAACAGGAAAGGGCAGAAACACGAAAGGTGTTAACTTGGAATTTTGTGTTTTGAAGGTCAAAGGGACACATGCTCCTGCTATATTCGCAGAAAAAACAATTAAGAAAGTAACCAAAATCAATTATCCACATGATAGCTGCTCCTTAAGTTCAAGGTTAAGTGGACCACTTTCTAAATTTAAAACAAATGCATGCAGCCTAAACCTGATGAAAGGATAGGTTGCAGGCTGCATAATATGTCAAGAACTTTTAATTTGGTTTACGTAAAGTAATGCATAAAATCCACGTCCAGATGGTTAAAACTGCTACTGAGTGTGTGTTTGCTTTTATATATATATATGTTATATACAAATATATTAATAATTTTAGGAATTATCCTGAATTCCCAGCTGCTTTTGAGAAAAAATACCCAGGAGGAATTTTCCATAACTACTGCATCTTATTCCAAGGATGTTGGTTTTACAGAAACCAGAGAGAACAGTGCTGCTTCTATATCTTTTCGAGATATTTAATTCAGTAGGATAATTTTCAATTTCATTGCTAGCTTTGAAAAATGTAATCATAAGGCCTTCTCCTTCAAGCCCTGTAGTGACACTCTGTTTTTCTTTATTGCTGCTTTCTGTTCTTGGAATTTGTAGAATACAAAATTAATTTTTGTTGTGATATTCTGGTTCTGTTACTTAGTGGAAATCTCTCTTGTCTGATTGCTAGGTTTTGTTCTGTAAAATCGTAAGAGGCTAGATTCTTGGAAAAGCAGGAAATTGAGATTTTAATTATATCTTTTTTAATTGTACTTGGATATTACCCACCCCCCTGCAAACTGCTAAAGAGATTTCATGGGTTTTGAGTCTTTATACACTTCAAGCAAAGTGCTGCAGTAACATTAAGCTGTGTAAAAAGGTTCCTCTGCATTATCCAGACAATAATTAGTGAAGTGCTAGATACTACAGACATATCACTTTTTGCAGTTACCTTGACTCTACAAATTCTACAACTGTTTCTAAGATGGTGGTGTCCATCTCCCTGAGCATTTGGAGGAAACCAGTGTGGTTTATGTGAAGCTTGTGAGTTGAGGCGGTGGTGTGGTTAGGACCCCTGTGCTCTGCCCCTACTTGCTTTCCTCTCACAGCTGTAGCAGCAGCAAATGAAGTAGAAGTTATATTTAGTTCTCCTTGGTGAGTCAGAAGCTGTTAGGAATGACTTGAAGGAAAACAGCTGAGAATATTGAATTGCTGACCAAGCACAAATTGGTAATAGTCCTGTGACTTTACCAGAGTGTAAAGAATGGCTGGCTGTCACAGGACTAACATAATACAAGTGAAACCACTGTTCTGTCACTGAAGCCCTCTCTGTCATTTCACTTTCAGGATAAACTCTGCTTGTGTAGTCGCCTGGAAGGAAACCGACCACCTCTCTGCAGTGCTGTGTTGGAGCTTTTTACACCCTAGTCAGAAGTTACATGTCCTGCAAAACAGGCAGGGAGACAGCAAGTTTTTCTTTTTTGAAGTGTGACAAAATGCTGTGAATTGGATAAATGGTGGCAGCTCACTTTTTGTGATGGAAAAATCTAATTTCCACTGAGCAATGAGTTGGTGCTTCTCACAAGGGGGGACTGGTGGGGAATGTGAAACTCAAGGGGAACCTTGTCTGTAGTGACCATGAAATGGTGGAGTTTGAGATCCTTAGAGCAGCAAAGAGGGCACACATCAAGATCTCTACCCTGGAATTCAGGAGAGCAGACTTCGGCCTCCTCGGGGGTCTGTTTGGTAGAGTACCATGGGATAAAGCCCTAGAGGAAAGAGAGGACCAAGAAAGCCTGTTAGTATTCAAGGATCACCTCGTCCAAGCTCAGAAGTGATGCATCCCAGTGAAGAGGAAGTCAGGCAAACATGCCAGAAGACCTGCAGGTACAACCAAGGAGCCCCTG
Organism: Dryoscopus gambensis; assembly: GCA_013389985.1. NCBI lineage: Eukaryota > Metazoa > Chordata > Aves > Passeriformes > Malaconotidae > Dryoscopus > Dryoscopus gambensis. The sequence goes on from WEIT01001143.1 coordinate 5,320, forward strand.
GACAAACTCAAACACATAAAGGCAAGGACAGATAGCCTGGGAGGAATCCAAAGAAACTGCCCAAGCTGCCACGGATCAGGCCAAGAAAGCTAAAGCCCCAGTAGAATTGAATCTGGCCAGGGATGTCAAGGGAAACAAGAAAAATTTCTATAGGAATGTCAGTGATACAAGGAAGACTAGGGAAAATGTGGACCCTGTCTGGAAGGAAAAGGAAGACCTGACTACCCAGGGTATGGAGAAGGCTGAGGCACTCAATGACTTTTTTGCCTGGATCTTCACCAGCAAGTGCTCCAGTCATACCATCCAAGTCACAAAAGGCAAAGGCAGGAACTGGGAGAACATCAGGTTGGAGAACATCTGAAGGAACCTGAAGGTTCATGAGTCCATGGCACCTGATGAGCTACATCTGTGGGTCCTGGGGGCAGATGAAGCAGCTAAGGAGCTATTAATTGTATATGAGAAGTCATGGCAGTCTGGTCAAGTTCTCAGTGACTGGAAAAGGAGAAACATAACCTCTATTTTTAAAAAGGGAGAAAAGGAAGACCCAGGAAACTACAGACCAGTCAGTCTTACCTTGGTGCCTGACAAGGCCAGGTATCAGAGCCTCCTGGAAACTGATAAGGCACCTGGAAAAACAAGGATGTGATTGGTGTCACAAATTAGTCTGTTTGAGATTGCTTAAAAAATCATCAGCAAGGGTATGAGCAAAAGTCAGATTTAATATTAAGTGACACAGCACGACAAGTTCATTGGCAAGATTCACTCTACTACTTACAGGATAGCTAAGGCACAGCAAGGGAAAGGAAACAACAACAACAAAAAACAAAATCCAGGCAATCAAAGTAGAAATGAACGGAGAACTACCTAGGAGTGTGTGTGTGTGGCCAGTACCAGTGACAAAAGGGCAGTCAGGGCAAGGATGAAAAGGAACACAGCCCAAAAGCTTAACAACACTTTAACTTATACCTTAAGCCTAGTAATTTACATAGGGAAAACACTTAACTTATACTCAACTTAACTTATAACTTAACTGTAACAATCTAAGAGAGGAATAACACTTCAAAGCATTTAACCTAACTTACAACTTTGAAGTTATACTTAGCAACCTGACAGAAGGAGCTTATGTTTCACAATTTAACAAAAGAACAACACTTAGCAGCCTTTAAGTAAGCTTACAACTATAACTTAACCTTACTTACAGGCCTGGATAGGTAGATATCTGAGACACTTAAACATCTAAGAAAGCAGTATTTCTATCAGATTTGCTATAGCATTTGCGCAGGGGCATGCATGTAGACAGAAACAGTCAGTGCAAGCAAGTTACCCATGAAAAATTCCCCTCAGAGGTAAGTGAAATACTCACTTTGGATGCTTTTGCATCTCCTCATGGCCAAAGGATTGGGCCTCGAGGAGTGAGGTATAGGCCCAGGACATACCGTGTGTGGGCAATCCTCCAGGTATAGCAAACCTGAGGGTTTGCTGCCTCTGAGAGGGGTCCCACTCAGAGGGAGGTTGCTGGTCGCAGGCCTGCTGCGGCCCAGGAGAGCTCAAAGGACCCCATTTTGGACGACTGTTTATAGGGTTGCTAGAGAGTGAGCTTTAATCATAACAAAGTTTCATCATGGCCACAGTTTGGGTTGGCATTTTCTTTGTAAGTGTGAGAACAGGGATGTTATGCCATTCAGGCAAGTGGAATATTTTCCAAGGCTAGTCGTAAGGAGAACAGGAGCTTGTTAGCAATTCCTGGGAGCAGACAGTGTTTCTGATAAGCTTGGAAAGAGCTGAGCCCACGTGCTGTTTTCAAGGCCAAGGCCTAGCAAGCATTTCTCAAATCACACTGCAGCCTGGAAAGGAGGGAGTGGGGGGAATGCACCACCACAATTGGTGACAGCAACACAGTTTCACTAAGGACAAATCATGACCGACACGTTTGGTGGCTGTTGTGGTTTGACACTGGCCAAATGCCAGGCACCCATGAAAGTTGCTCACTCACCCTCCCTTGCCCACAGCTGGGCAGAGGAGAGAAAAATTTAGTGAAGGCTTCATGAGTTGAGATAAGGCCTAAGAGAAAACACTCCAAGGACAAAACAGGCTCAACTTAGAAGTACAAAGTGAATTTATTGCTAACAAAATCAGAGGAGGATAATGGGAAGTAAAAGAAGCCCTTAAAACCACCTTGTCTTCACCCAACCCCTCCCTCCTTCCCACCGACAGCACAGGGAGACAGGGTATGGGGGTTTTGGTCAGTTCGTCCCCTGAGATCTTCTTCCACTGCTCAGGCAGAGGAGTCCTTCCCCTACGAGACTGTGGGGTCCCTCCCACAGGAGACAGTTCTCCATGAACTTCTCCAGTGTGGGTCCACTCTCATGAGCAGAAGTCCTCCCAAAACTGCTGCAGTGTGAGTCCCTGCCACAGGCAAACAGTCCTCCCAAAACTGCTGCCGCATGGGTCACTCTTCCACAGGGTGCAGTCCTCCAAGGACAAGCTGCTCCAGCCTGGAAGAAGGGCCCCCCTCTCTCTACCGGGTCTTCCACTGGATCACAGCTTCCTCCAGGCATCCACCTGCTCTGGCACGGGCACCTCGTCCATGGGCTGCAGGGGGACAGCCTGCTTCACCATGGTCTTCACCATGGTCTTCACCATGGCCTGCAGAGCACCAATCTCGGCTCCAGCTCCTGGACCACCTCCAACTCCTCTGTCTTCACTGACCTTGGTGTTTCCATGTTGTTTCCCCTCACATGTTCTCACCTCCTCCTCTTTTCTAGCTGGAATTAAAACTGCACCCCCCCTTTGTTTTGATTTTCTTCTTAAATATGTTATCACAGAGGTGTTACCATCTGTGCTGGTTTGAAAGCAAAACCAGTGAGAGGCTCCAAGTCAGAAATACAGTTTAATAGGAAAAAACAAATAAATGCAATAGTACAAAAAGAGACCACTGACAGAATCAGAATACAGCCTGACACTCTGTTAGTTAGGGTGGTGGTAGCAGTCCAGATGAAGCAGTCTTGCGGAAGCAGTGATCCCGCAGAAAGGTCTAGTAGCTCTTGTCCTCTGGAAGTGCAGTGGGTAAGGGCTGGCTGTGCTGCTCCAAACCCCAGGTTATATCCAGGTGGGAATGCTTGGCTCCTCCCTCTGTGTAGAACATCTCACAATGGGATGATGAGTCATGGCTGATGGCCCATTAACAGGAGATAGTTCAGGAGCGAGTTATCTATGTGTCATTTGGCAGGGCATTGTTGGGCCCATTAACAGAAGATAGTCCAGAGGGAGGAGGCAGGGAGCACCACCCCACCTGGTCTCAACAGCTCGTGGAGATGGTGATAGAATATTTTTTGGGGCACATCTTACACTGTAACCTAGGACACCATCATCTCTAATTGGCCCAGTTCTAATTAGCCAGCAGCATGTCCATCTTCAGACCCATCAAGGATTGGCTCCGCCGGACATGGTGGAAGCTTTCAGCAGCTTGTCACAGAAGCCACCTCTGTGTCCCCCCTGTTACCAAAAACCAGGCTGTGCAAAATCAACACAGATGGATGGACCACTCAGTGTATAAGGAATTGGCTGGATGGCTGTGCTCAAAGGGTTGCGGTGAATGGCTCCAGGCTGGTGCCGAGTGGCATTCCTCAGGAGTGTGTGGAGACCAGTGCTGTGTAACATCCTTGTTGGCAGTATGGACAGTAGGAATGAACACACCTGCAGCAGGTTTGTTGATGACACCAAGCTGTGTGGTGCAGTTGACACGCTGGAGGGAAGGGATGCCATCCAGAGGGACTTTGAGGCCTGAAAGGTGGGCCTATGCAAGCCTCATGAAGTTCAACAAAACCAAGTGCAGGGTCCTCCACTTCAGTCGGGGCAATCCCAAGCACAAATACAGGCTAGGCAAAGAATGGATTGAGAGCAGCCCTGAGGAGAAGGACTTGGGCATGTTGGGGGACAAGAAGCTCAACATGCGGCAGCAATGTGCACTCACAGCCCAGAAAAACAACTACAGCCCCCAATACTCCACTCTTATGGATTCTACCTGGAGTACAGCATTCAGCTCTCAGGCCCCCAACGTAAGGATATGGTCCTGTTGGAGCAAGTCCAGAGGAGGGCCAAGAAAATGATCGGAGGGCTGAAGTACCTTTCCTGTGAAGACCAGGCTGAGGGATTTGGGGTTGCTCAGCTATGAGGCGACCTTATTGCAGCCTTCCAATACCTAAAACAGACCTACAAGAGAGCTGGAGGGGAACTTTTTAAGAGGATGTGTAGTGATAGGACATGAAAGCGGGGAATGGCTTCAAACTGAAAGAGGGTGGATTTAGATTTGATTTTGGGAAGAAATTCTTTGCTGTGGACCAGATTGCCCTTAGAGGTTATGGATGCTCCATCCCTGGAATTGTTCAAAGCCAGGCTGGATGGGGCATTGAGCAATGTGGTCTAGTGACCCAGGGCGGGGAGGTTGGAACTAGATGAATGTTAAGGTTCTTTGGTCCTTTCCAACCAAAACCATTCTACGATATGAGTGATTACATAGATTAGGCAGATTAGGTAGATCCACCCAACCCTATGTGAAAGACTGATAGGAAAATGTTGTTGTAGGTGTGTGTGCAAGTTTTACACTGCTTTGGTATACCAGTTTAAATTTTATAATACCAAATACCTTGGATTATACAAAACGTGTTTGATCTTGCACATTTTGGGGAGCCAAAAATAAAGCCTCCTAATTATCAGCGATATTGTCAGCTATGGTAATCATCTTGTTCTGGTAAGCAGTCTTGAATGCAGAAATGTTAAAACACAGCCATTAGCAAGTCTCTGTGATAAAAGCTTTTGTACAAAGCTTTATGCATTCATAGGCTTATAACCTGTAAATTGACAGGGATTTAGAAAGGAGAAGTATTTTTACGGGTGAGCAAGCATTCCAGGTAATAGTAGAAAGCATTAAAATGAAAATAACTAACGTAAAGGCAAAGGCTGTTCAGTGGTGGCTGAGGTTAGTTAGGGATGTGAACCTCTGTGTTCTTGGGCAAAAGCTATCTTAAATTGATTGAAGGAGAGGAGAAACTGAGCATCATGTAGCAGCCAGGCATGGACTTCCTTGCATCTTTCTCTAAAGTGCATATAGATCTGGACTTGACTCTCATGCGGATCCAGGCAGACTACTTCACTGCTGCATACTGAATGTTTCTCTGTCCCTGTGTGGAACCTCCTAACAGCATGTATATCTGTGTTTTATTGCATTCAATGTTTTCTAGTCTAATTATAGTTTGATTGCTTCCCAAATAAGTCTGGGTCTGCTACTCATTCTGATTCACCTCTGTAAACTTAATTATTTGATGTTCTCAGTAAACAGACACTCCAGGAGACAACTGGTGATTGTTTTAAAAGAAATCACTGCAGGATTTCAAGCTATCAACATTAATTCTATGGAATATGATTGTGGCATCCTTCATCCCAATTTCATATCTAAAGTTACCTAAAAAAAATACAGTCAATCCCCTTATATCCAAAATTCATATTCGTAACTGCTGCAAGTTTTAAATGTTCAGCATGCATCTTCAAAATTTTCCAGTGTAAGACATTTTCTGTGTATTCTTCCTCACAAGGCGGACTGTGTGTTGTACATCTTTACCACAACAGCATCTTTGACAGGAATGTGACTCGCTGTATTATTTGATGGCTAATGTGAAGGTAACTATTTAGTTTAATTTATAGTCCTAGAATCTTTGAACATGCCGTTAAGGTGTATCTTTATGCTTATAAATGTAAAGAAGGTAAGACAGGCAGTTTGCCATGTTTACAAATTGCTCTGGCTACCACAATGTGCCAAGGATGTGCAAAAGAGTTACAAGAAGTGCTGTTGTGCTTTTTACTTCTGTGGAACATCTCATATTTGTGATAAATGTTGGCAGGTTTCCATGGTTAGGGAGCTGTTCACGGCCACTGTCTAGCCTGGAGCTAATTCTGTGGATGTTACCATGGGCACTGATGGAAGAAAATTCATAGTGAATGAAAGACAATCATGGGAAAAAGGCAGGAGGCAGAAAAGGAGTGACAGGTATAATTGTGTTAGAGGTCAGGAAGGTCTTGTAACTGTGGAAGAGCTGTGAAGCTGTACTGGCATCATATAGTACAGAAATAGTCAATGCATCTTTGCTGTGACTATGGAAGCGTGAGGAAATAATGCTTGACCCCAAGAGCAAGCCTATGGCTGTTGTCCTAATCACCTAGGAGCTGTGACTCTTAAGCTCACAGTGCTAGAATAGAAAAAACCTCATGTTGTTCTCTGTAGACAATATAGAATGAGTGTGTGTCCCTAATTCTTTCCTTTAGGAATATGCTGCCCATATATATAATCAAATTTAAGTGAAGCATGGAGCATGTCATCTTGGGAGCATTACAACACCCAGGCAGCTTCATTGATGTGAGCAGCTGTCTTGGCTGAGATGTGGACAGCACATTTGAGAAATAAAATTAACAAAACCCTCTTCCCTCCAGCTCTCCCCTGCAAAACCAAACCAACCAAACAAAAACCCAACAAAACTCAACCACACACACAAAAAAATAAAATCCATATTCTTGTACATTCCTTTGATCCTGATGCTGCTGTGCATTTTTGATTTCCCAATATAATTTAAATCTCACAGAGTTCTGCTAGTATTTGGGATATAAGGTGTCAAATCCTTATGGCATTGGACCTTGGCAATTCCCTCGGGCACCAGCGATCCTCCTGGGATTGGGTATTATTGAGAGGATTAAGGCCACTGGCTAGGATTTCCGATGCACTCATTTTCAAGGGTAAAAATGCACATCAGCAAGTTGTAGTTCCAAACTGCCCCTGTCTTTCATAGCCAGCATCTCTTCTGCCTTCAGCTTTTCCACCTCCCTCATTCTTGTTTCCTGACTCAAAATCAGTTCGCTCTTTTTTGAGGTGTCAGGAATGAGAGCTAGTGTTAATTCTTCCTTCTTGAGCACCTATGAGTTGAGTTGTTGTGAAGAACACCAACTATCCAGTGAAGAATGCTGGAAGCACCTGCCAGCGTGGGTGGTATACGTGAGGAAAAGCTGGGATGACATCCAGAGACTATATGTTGGGAGGATTTTGAAAATTGTGTTCTGTAGGGGAGAGGTGACAGATAGCAATCCTTCATCCTCATGCATTTTCACTCTTCAACCACCTTGCATTTGTTCACAACGAAGAAACCTGAGTGGTGTCCTGACTCCTATTTTCCTTCCAGTGAGCTCCTTAGGAACCTTGTTGTGTGAACCAAGTGGGCCTTGTTTGTTGTGAGGACTTGGGCACTTGACTCCGTCTCCTGCCTTGTCATGACTGGCAGCTGACCTACTGCCAAAGGCCTGACGAAAGACTGGGGGGGGAAAAAGTATTACAAGATTTGCAGTGGTCTGAAAAGTAACCCTGTGGGACTCAAAGTTGTAGTTTTCCAAGGTCTTTCTGGATATTACCAAATGATTTCCCCAGCTTATCAGTGCACCTTCCCTACCAAAGGAAGGGAATCACATGTCTGCTTTAATAAATACTGTTTTAATTTGAAAGTTTAAGGTTTTAATATGAAATCTCAACAACTTTTGCTCTCTTCAGTGTAGTATCTTTTTGTTTATTTATTTTTCTCTCAAAAGACATGAAGTATTTTTGACATGCTGCCCCTCTTATTAAAGTTTTCAGTAGTATGAGCTAGTCAGTATGGACAAGTACAATGTTTTCCTGATGAAATCAAGTCACAGCTTTTCCTCTAAATTATTTTGAGAAAAAAGAAAGGGGAGAAAAGATTGTTCTTCTGGTTGGAAAATTTATAGTGGCATCCTAATGGGCCAAAGCAAATCAAAATAATATTTGTGTTTACTTTACTTGTTTGAGTTTTTTCAAGAAATAATATGATTTAATGCTCTTTTCTGTTCAACAGGTGAGTATAATTCTGTCTGCACATAGGGGCAACAAATGCATTTTCTGCTACATTTCAGCCTAAGGGAAATTGGGGAAAGTGAACGGTTTTGCCGTGAGACGTATGAAGTGCCACTGTAGCAAGCCTCATACTTAGAGCTGTAAAATGGGGTAGTTAATCTCAAGGCTGTTTTCAGGAGAACTACAGACTTCTCATGTGAAGTGTTTTTCTTTAGTTTGCTGATTTACTTCCCTTTTTCTTGCTTTATTTTCTCTTGTTTTTCCTTTCATATATGCTCATTGTCCCCTGTATAAAAATGAGTCTTGAGATCAAGCTGCAGTCCTCAAGAGTCACAAAAATATGTGGAAGGAGAAAAGAGCCCAGGTGTGCATCTGAGTGCATGTGCAAGGAGTGAGAAAATGACATTTTTATGATTTCTTTTCAGACCAAGACACTTATATCTGCAGATCAGTAAGAGCTGGGGTAGTAAATATTTCCCTCCAGGCTGGAAAACCAGTAGATGAAGGCCCACTGCTCTGCGTAGGCAAATGTACCGGTTATTGGTTGATCTGTGATGTGGGGAGTAATTTCAGCCTCTTGGGTCCTGGAACACTGTTCACCCCATCTCCACACTAAGGTTGGAGATTAGTTCTGGGGATTTGCCACTTACTATGGGAAGCAATAACTGTAAACATATCATGTGGTGCTGGGGTGAGTGCTGCTCTGTCCTTCTTCCAGCTCCCACGAGGGAACTTTCCTCTCTGCTTAGGTGAGGCTCTGGAACTCACAACGGGTGGAAGAACTTGCTAGGAAGACCTCAGGGGTGGGAAAAATTTTGTTACAAGCAAATTGCTTCATATGCAGCTTATAGAAATATCTTTTAGTAAGTAATAAAGGCCTCTGACAGGAGGGAAACAGAAGAACCTTCTTAAAGGATATGGTTTTAAGTGAATTACCTGCCAGTTGGTTTGACCATTGACAAGGAGGTGTGCCATGCCCCTGGTGTCCCTTTCCTCTTAGGCAGGTCCACATAATTTCCACAATGCATTGTGGCTCCTGCCTTGTCAGGTGGGGGAATAATGGGATCCTACCTTACACCTTGGAGCCTGGATGTTGGGCAATGTCCCACAAAACAACTGTCCTGAGACGCTAATGACTTTCTGATTCATGATTTTCCTGTCCAGGCAAGATTCGTGATTTCCCTATCCATGATTTCCCTATTTTGAAAACTACACTCCCAAAACTTAACACAGACCATGGCTGCTTTGAATTTTTTTTTTTTTTGCTCTTATTTATTCAGTTATTTAAGTGGGGCTCAAGCTTTAACAAAACTTAGGACTCACTGACCCAAAGCAGTTTCCAGCCTTTTGTTGCTAGAAATGTTAGATCTCTTATGTTGTTTTTCTTGCTTACTTGTGTGCTGAAATATGACTTATTATTTGCATCGGTTTTGGTTAATAAAAGAATTCTTGGTATTATAATCATGGTAGGGATTAACTAGAAACCTTTACCCTAAATTATTCTTTTTTCTATTTGGATTTATAATGACCATAATTGTTTTAATAAGTCATGCATGTGGTCTGCCTCTGGGTCTGGGATTTCATTGTGTTCAACATCAGAGTCAATGGTACCTACAAAAGATGCTGTATGTGCCTCTGGAAGAGGTGGTAAACACTTGGGAAATGTGTAGAGATGTTCTCTTTGTATTGGAAATTCAAGTAAACATGTTTTCTTTTTTTTCCTTGATTCTGCAAGAGTAGAGCCATATGTTATCCATTTTCTGTCTCCTACAAATTAATTAGAGCATGACAGTGTTTCCTGGCTAATGAGGCAAAAACTCTCATTTAGGTTCTTATGTGGAAAGGTTTCTATTACTGTACAGATTTTTACATGGCAGCAATAGCAGTTGCTGCAGTGTGATCAAGAGAAAAAGCTGCATTAAGATCAGCAAGTTATGCACAGTGCTAAACAGACCTAATTGAGCATTAGAGGTTTTGTAAACACAAACTCACTTACCTGGTGGTGCATTTCTGTTGTTACTGGAATGAGTTGTGGTGTTGGGGTTTGGGTTTATTTGTTTGTTTGTGGTTTGGTTTTGGTTGGTTGGTTTGTTTGTTTGTTTTAAATCTGGAATCTTAATGTGTTTGTCTCTTCTACTTTCTGTCCAGGATCTATTAAACATAGATTGCTCTGTGGGGCAACCCAGATGTACAGACAGTTTTAAGACCTGTGGATTCAGGATGTGGCTTAAAAGGATTGCTGAAGATTCCCTTCCTTTAAAACCTGCCTTTTTTTGCAGTATTGAGCTTCTTGGGAAAGGATGCTTTTTTCTTACATTCATAAATGGAGATCAGCTGCGGTGGCCCTAGAGCTGGGAACACAGGGATGTTCTCAACTGTGGTAGACTAATGTTGTTTAGTTTGCAGAGGCCACACTGCAGAAACTGCTTTATGCTACCCTTATGGAAGGTAGCAACACAAGGTGCATTTTCAGAGGACATATGGTATATTTTGTTGGGGTTTTTTCCCTTCTTTCCGCAACACTACTCAGTAATTCAGCCTGTGACAATAGCCTTGGGAAAATGACTTTGTTTTCCTCTTACATTAGAAAAATTTTCTTTTTAAATGTCTCTGTGAAATATTTTGTTTGTGCTTTTATGGTTGTACCTGTGGGACAGTGCAGTGTTGCTCTCTGTGTTGTGAGCCAGCATAGGTGCTAACACCTTCTAGTTCCAAAGCACACTGTTCCACGGAAATGGCCTCAAATTGCACCACATTGTACACCTCTGAATTATGGGGGGTCCAAGGGAGTTGGTTAATACTAGAGCATCACTTCCTCCAAGGTCAAGATTGCTTGATTCCTTACTCATAGGTGTTATGGACAGGGCAGACGCCTTTCTTAAAGGTTTTAATAATTTATTAAAGAATTCAGCTCGATAGGGGGTTCGGCACAGGTCGCCTTCATGCTGCCGCTTTCCACCGCTCTCTGAGAAGATGCAGGAAGGTCCTTCCGTCCGTGGCTAGGGTGTAGCGCAGCACAGGTCCCNAAAACCTGCATGGCTTAGCAAGGAGGTCATGGCAAAGGAAATTTACGAAATGTGGAAGAAGAGGCAAACCACTTAGGAGAAACACAGGGGTGTTGTCAGGGTATGCAGGGATGTGACAAGGACAACAAGAAGAGCTCCTTTAAGTATGTTAGTAGCAAAAGGAAGACTAGGCAAAATGAGAACCTCCTGCTGAATGAGGTGAGTACCCTGGCGACAAAGGAGATAGGGAAGACAGAGTTACTGAATGCCTTCTTTGCCTCAGTCTTTACTGCTAAGGCCAGCCCTTGTGAATCCCAGACCCTGGAGAGAAGGGAGAAAGTCTGGAGAAAGGAAGACCTTCCCTTTGTTGAGGAGAATCAGGTTAGAGGTCATTTAGGCTTACAACCACAAATCTATGGGCCCAAATGTGACACACCCACAAATCCATAGGCCCCAATCGGATACACCCATGAGCACTGAGGGAATAGCAGATGTTATCGCTAAGCCACTCTCTATCATCTTTGAAAGGTCATGGAGTACTAAAGAGGTGCCGGAGAACTGGAGAAAAGCCAGTGTTACTCCAGTCTTCAACAAGCAAGAAGGAGGACTCAGGAAACAACAGGTCAGTCAGCCTTACCTTCATTATGGCGAGGAAAGGTGATAGAGCAACTCATTATGGATGTCATTTCTAAACATGTAGAGGAAAAGGTTATCAAGAGCAGTCAGTGTGGATTCACCAGGGGAAGTGTTTCTATTCTAAGATGGAATGACTGGCTGGATGGGTGGGAGACAGCAGTGGGTGTTGTCTACTTTGACTTCAGCAAGGCTTTCCACACTCTCCTGTAACATCCTCATAGGTGAGCTTGGGAAATGGGGGCTGGGTTAGTGGACAGGGAGGTGGATTGAGAACTGGCTGAATGGCAGAGCTCAGGGTGTTGTGAGCAGAGATCCTGATGATGAAAAACTGGGAGGAATGTCTGACACAGCAGCGTGCTGCTCTTTCATTCAGTGAGACCTAGACCGGCTGGAAAGCTGGGTGGCAAGAAATCAAATTAAGTTCAACAAAGGCAAGTGCAGGGTCCTGCAGCTGAGGGAGGAACAACCCTAGGTGCCACAACAGGCTGGGGACTGACCTGCTGGAAAGCAGCTCTGTGGAGAAGGACCTGGGGTCCTGGTGGACAGCAAGCTGTTTATGAGCCAGCAGTGCCTTTGTGGCCAAGAAGGCCAATGGTACCCTGGTGTACATTAGGAAGAGCATTGCCAGCAGGATGAGGGAGGTGATCCTGCCCCTCTACTTAGCCCTAGAGGCAACATCTGGAGTTCTTTGTCCAGTTCTGGGCTTTCCAGTTCAGGGAAGAGAAGAAAGTACTGAAGCAGGTCCAGCAGAGGGCTGTAAAGATGGGTGGGGGGCTGGAACATCTCTCTTATGAGGAAAGGCTGAGTGAGCTGGGCCAGTTTGCCTGGAGAAGAGATGACCAAAAGGGGATTGTATCAGTGCTTACAAATAGCACCATTACAAAGTGTGGGTTTCAAGATGATGGGATCAGGTTCTTTCCAGTGGTGCCTGGTGACAGGATAAGGGGCAGTGGGCACAAACTGAAACCTACTTACCAATGACAGTGACAGAGTCTGGAACAGGCTGCCCAGAGAGGTGGTAGACTCTCCTTCCCTGGAGATATTAAAAAGTCACCTGGATGTGAAGCTACTTTTACAGGGGGTTGGGCTAGATGATCTCCAGAGGTCTTTTCCAACCTCAGCCATTCTGTGTTTCCGTAATCACACTCGGTTAGCCAACATGGTCTTTCAGCTGGCTCTTTACAGTGTGTCTGGCAGTACCCCAGCTTGCCTCATTCAATTTAGGATGATAGCTTTTGACATTTGTCTTTCAAAAAACACAGTGATCTCTTCAGATAGTCTGTTCTTTTTTTTCCCCATGCTCTTGGCTTGTGTTTCTCCCTGTTTGTGACTTTTTCAGATGTCTCTTTTATATCCCGTATTTAGAAGTTCTTTTCAGCTACCTCTTAACGTATTAAAAGGGAATAAACCCATCTATATAACAGAAAGAAAAGTTACGTTTAATGTTGCTGACAGGTGTACGTGTACTTGCTTTCTCCTTTAGCCTACCTTACCTGGCACCCCCAATCACCACTGTGTGACACTGCCTCCTAGGACAAACCCTGACTGTGTTCCCTGAAAGCTTTGATTAGTAAAAGAATAATCCATGGAGAAGTGTGCAAAGTGCTCCTGTGAGAGAATCACTCGGTGCTGTGTTTCTAGTGGTGCTGCCACAGAGCTTCCTTATGGAGAGTGAGAAATGCATCACAGAGGCTTTTGGCTGACTGAAAACCTTTTCACCTGACAGCAGTGAAGAGTCCTGGGCTTTGATGTACCATTTGGCTCAGATCTGTCAAATAAAAATGTAGTCTGGGAGGGTGTCTGTATTCCCTTCCACTACAACAAGTGGAAAGCAACTTCCGCAGAGGTCTCACCCTTTTCTACACTCTGGGAGATTAGGATTCAAATTGAACAGAAGACTCATAAACTAGTGGAGAATACAGTTAATTGGGAAGATGTATGGGCTTGTTAGCTGGAATGTTCCTAAATTTAAAATGTCATGTATTCCCTGAAGGGAGACATTACTTCTAGTTGAAGCCTTAATTGGAATGGGCTAATTTTCAGTGCTGAGGCTACTAGTACCTCTGAAAAAAATCCTTTAATCTTGAATGGAAAGAGAGCTATTTAAATTTCACAAGCTGTAAAAGTGTCAGGAACACTGTTTTTAGCTTTCTCTCCTGAGGCCACAGAGGAGACTAAAAGGTGAATAGCAGCGCTGGGCAGTCATGAGAAGGTGTTTTCTTCAAATGGTTTTGCCTGGAGCTGACTTGGAAGTGTCACATTTTTTTTTCCCCTTCACTTGCACTGTGATGCTCATGGTCTCATACTGAAATTGCTTCAAATAGGTATGTCTTGATAGGTTGCAGTTCTAATGCTTACAGGCTGGGTAAAATTGAGATATCTTTATGGAAATGGAATTGTCTACTTGTACGAAGAATAATCACTAGTATTATTTTTTTTTATGTTTTCAGATATCACCAAGGGTCAATATAGCCAGGTCATGCCAAGGGAAGTACTCTATGTGATTTTAATGCTCTGTATTTATAGGGATTGTATAATGTACTCTTGTCTCATACTTCTTCCAATAAATTTTCAGATTCCTATGCCTTTTAACTTGTTTTAGGCCCTTGTTCCTATCTGCTGTTAGGAAAGAGCAGTACTTTTCAAGTGTAAATAGATGTATGATCCTGAAGTGGAGAGTCTAAAGCAGAAGCATAGGTGCAACAGAAAAAAAGAAAAAGAGGAATAATTGTTTCCCATTATGTGGAGATTTTCAGCTGCAGAGATTTTGCAAAAACCATCTAAAGCCATTTGGTTTAGTTTTAGGCAGTCCTGCAAAGAGCAGGGAGTTGGAGTCTGATCCTTATGGATTCCTTCAAACTCAAGAGATCCTATGACTGCGTGCTCTACTAGAGTGTATGCCTCCCTGTTGTGCCTCTCAACATTTTTGAGGATTGATGTGTGGGGTTTTTTTGGGTTTTCTGGTGCTTTGTTCTGGATGCACCTTATGAGCTGTCACTGAATTGCCTCAGCAAATGGCTCTCCCATGAGAATGAATAGTCACTGGATAGTATTTCTATTTCCTTTCTCCAGGAACAAATTCTTGTTAGTTGACTGGGACTTCCTACTCTCTCATCAGCACAGAAGGGCACTAGTATCTCTATTTACTTCTTTGTAACACTAATTAAGCAATGAGACACAACTTTGGAGGTCTGTGTGCATGAGAATGTAAGGTGGCAGAAGATGTTCAGTCAAGAATCATAATCCTAAAAAATCACTTTTTTGGAGCTTCCTATGACTGGAAGTGGCAGACAGGGTTAAATGTGCTCCAGTCCTACTAGCAGCTGCTGCCTGCCCAAAATGAGGGACCCAGGGAAGCTGTGACAAGCAGGGATCACCAGGGATGCAAAGGAGGATCTTGGATGGGAGCAAGGCAAAGAGTGGTGATGTGAGATTACCATGGCAACAAGGTTTCTGACTATGGGTCATCTGTGACTCCAGTGCAGAAATAACTCCTCGGGCCTTCTGTAAATAAATAAGTGCCTGGAGCTTGATCCTTCACTGGTATACGTTCAGACTTGTGTGGTTGCTTTTGATACGTGACTCATGCTGTGAACATATAGCTTGTGGAAAAAGAAAAAATAACTTACAGTTCCCTGCTGCTTTTGTAATGTTTTTAGAAAGTCTGTCTCTTTTTAATGGAGATTATTTTTTTAAAATATAAACATATGTTCCTGAAAATATAGTAATTTGTAACATAACAGTTTAGTTTATGAAATCTGCTGTGTCTGTTATGAAAATCTTCCATAACTTACAGTTCATAAGAGAAAAGGTAGAAGCATCTCAAATCCAATGTTTTTGGTTCAAAAATTCTGTTATCTGGAGGACGTTCCCAAAGTCAAATTGTATTTTGCACCGTGTGTGATGCTTTAAAAAAATCTTGGACTCTACTGCTAAGAATTAGTTTGAGCTAACTACTGTGTTTTGAAATAAAGCTAGAAAAATGACTATAAAGTGGCGTTGACACTCAAACCAAGAATAAAGCTGTAAGTATCTGATAAAAAATAAAATGTGAGAGGGAAGACAGAAAGGAAAAAATCCTATCTAGTTCTTTTTTCTGTGCTAAGACTCAGTGTAGCTTTTAACTAACTTGTGACACCATCTTTTCATGGCAAATGATTTTTAAGGTTCCCAGTGTCATAAATAGTATCCATTAGCATCATCCCTTTGGTTTCCTTAGCAACTGAGACAATCAATTCAATGATAGTTTCATCGGCACAGAAAAGCACCAGCTACCAGAGTTATGGATAGAAGTACAAAAAGCAGGTAGGCTGGAATCTATTTGTCTGCAGACAAGCTTTATTTCTTTCTCTTCTTCTTTCTTTTTTGTGAGTTGCAAGCCTTTAATCACAAATTAAGCACAAATCTCTTCAAACTGTGCTGCGCTTGTGCATCAGTGATGGTTGATGTTGACTCTGAGGGATTCTCAAATCCAGTCAGCCTGGCTGTGAGAAGCTTGATGTTTTAGCTTCACAGCCTGAAAACCTTCTTCATTTTCATATTTTGGATTGGATGTAAATATATAACCTTCTTTTTTGAGTATTAATTAGAAACTTGCAACATGAGGGTCATGCTGGCACTTGTTTCAGTGGGTTGAGGAAAGGGGCCTGGTTGCTGCTGCTGCTGCTTTTTACATTCCTTTCCAGTACAAAGGGGTCACATGCAGTTTGTGTTTTCTGTCACTCAGATCAACTCTGAAGAAGAAATTCAGAAAGTAAATAGGAGTTGCAAAAGTCTAATGTTCATAAATTGTTCTGCCGACTTCATTTGTGAAGGAAGATGTAATGGCTGGGAGATGTATTCCTTTTAACTATTATACTTATATATATATTTTATTTTCTAGAGTAGCTTCTTTAATGTCCTGCTGGAGCTTCAGTCCAACTCTGTATGATTCTGTTTGCAGAAAGGCTTTCTTCTCTTAATTTGCACTGCACTGTCAGTACCAAAATATCAGTAGGGAGGGAAGTAGTGCTATGATAGTGAGTTACTGGAAAAACTATACTATTTACAAGAAAAGTATTTTTTTTCCCCTCTTCATTTAATTTTTCTTCATTTCTTCAGAGTCTGAAAACTGGATGTATTCTGAAAGAATACAGCATGTAAGATGAAAACATGACTGTGTCAACGGCTACTCCTGAAACACAGACAGAAGTGGTTTTTTGTTACTTTTGTTCATTTAGATACTTTAAAAAATTATTAAAAACAAAGGTAATATCAAGCCTCTTGAAGTAGGTGCAGAAAGTCCCTTAGATTCCTGTGGGGACTTCCCAAGCTAACCAGAGAACATAAAAATTTATTAAACAATAAATTCACTGCATGATTTACTTAGTTCTGATGACTGCTGCTCCTAAACTCCAACAGTGCCTATATCAGTTCTACCAATCCCTAAGCCCACCACCATGAGTAAGATTTCTTGCAGGTTTCCAAGTTCAGTGTTGGAAAGAGTCAGGTGGACGAGTCAGGCTTGCTCACTGTCATGACTACTGGGAATAGTGCTCACCCCCTGCATTAACAGGA
>WEIT01001144.1:5280-25344 GCA_013389985.1 Dryoscopus gambensis
CAATCAAGCACTTTAATGCTTAGGAGAAAAAAAAAAACCAAACAAAAAAAAAACAAAACCAAAAGATACCAGTACTGTATTCAGGATACAATTTATTTTTCAAAATTCCATCAGATGAGTGTAAGGTCCATTTGTATCCAGTTTTAACACCTGCCTGTTTCCGTATGTGCCATGCTTGACAAGAACACCGGCTTCCATGCATTTGGCATTGGCAGCCAGTTCTTTTTCACACAAAGTCACAAACTGAGAGTAAAGTTCCAACCCTTTTTCTTTTTCAATGTTTGCATGGTACTGCANNNNACTGCATCTTTCTTCCCTTTGGTTTACCACCTAGGGTAGCTTGTGGTATGATGAGTACATCGCCTGGTAAATCAAGAACAGAAACAAACTCGCCGTTTTCATTTTCACTTAATTTAACATTCAACAGTGTATTGACTGCAAATAAAAATAAAATAAGGGTTAGTATAACTGAAGTGAATTAAACAGGACATCATAAACAAGTTCCAACAAATATTTTGATGTGTGACAAACTACTGAGTAAAAGAAGCTGTTTACTAATGAACTGAAACATGGACAATCAATAAATACTTAACCAACTAATATGTCTGAGTATTGTGATGAATGTGAAGGATATTAATACCATATGTCTAAAGTTCTATTTTTAGGGGAAGTGATTGGCTATCTGAAATCCTAAAGTTGATTCTAGCTGGACACCCCCAAAAGAACCCAGGATGCAATTAGTGAGCGTTCCTTAATTGCCCGATACTCAAATAGGCAGCATTTGCACAACACTCCACATTGTAGGACACACCATCCTCAGTGTACTTTGGAGAGTGTTTTGCCCCAACTCTTTCTGTTCTGCCGGCAGCAGTTTGCAGCAGGACCCAGCACTGATGTGAGCTGAAGGCACAGCTCCACAGTTTGGTCTCAAGTAGAGTAAGTGTCCTTCAGTGCTCCACTTGGAGACATGCAGCTGCCAGTTTGTCACTTGAGACAGGAGGTGGGCAGGAAGGTCAGATACAATCTGGCTTATAAACCAGAACACATTAACTTGCAAATAAAATCAATGCATTTACTAACATTAGATTTTCTGGTGTTTCTATAACAAATCAAATCATAACCCCAACTCTGTAAAAGCTGGGAGGATACTAGTCATGCCTCCAAACCCATAAATGTTTAATGTTGTTAGAAGCAAAAAGAGCTGAGTTGTGATTCAGGAACCAAAACCACACACTTAAACAGATTCAAATTATATTTAGGAAACAATATTCTCTAAGACAGGCACTCAAGGAGGATGGTCCTAGATGAATCTCCTCACAGGAAACAGAACTTTCTTTTTCTGGCCTGTTTTAGCTGCCACATGGCTGAAAATGTAATTATTCTCAAGTAACATTCTCATGAAACTCTCACAAGCACAAAATAAATTTTCCTATCATAGATTTCAATATTTAGCATCACAGAAGGACTGTGCCCTCCAAGACCAAGAGAGAACCCCCCAGGAGCTGCTCTCAGCATTTTCAATAGCACCTGTACTTGTGCAATGCTGGTCCCAGCCAGTAGCCTGAAACAGACTACTGTTACACAACATTTAGCCAAATCACTAGTATCAGCCAGCCACAGAAAAGGGGCACTTTTATCTGGAATATGTGGCATCACAGAATTTCCCAGGGGATCCAGTGCTACTGATGGAAGAAAGGATGGAGAAGAAATGACATAAAAGAAAAAAAAAAAAAAACAAAGGAAAACAAAACAAACAAACAAACAAACAAAAATCAAGCCAAAAAAGTACTGGATGAAGACAGAAATTGCTACTATTTGACCTTATCCACTGCATCTTCTCTGCTTCAATATAAATGTTAAAGTGCATGTGGAGAAGACAAGAATTGCAGATGCTGCTGTTATAGCTTCTGAACCAGAAAACTGCACGTGCTAACAGGGTATGTAAAGTACCAATGAACCGAGATGGGAGAGACACTGTTTCATTATCCACACAACTCCCTCTACTGGCTATAATTTTAAATATCCTGCACATACGGTGAGATCAGTGTTAAAATACTTACCAAATCAAGCCATGAACTATTCGAAATTCAGTCCTGTCCTGGACTGAACCTGTTGCCTGACACATGTAATATGTTAAACAGCAGGTGCAGCATTTTCTCCTTTGCTAGAATGTTATCAGGGAATTTGGTTTTCTAGGCTGGTCATAAACAGACAGAGAAAGAGGCATGGACAACTGTCAAAAGAAACAAGACAGACCAAACTGTTCTTTCAGCCAGGTGATTGATTTAGAATGAGGCCATCTCATGGCTTTCCAAATGGTTGCTACCTTCTCTGCCTCAACTGCTTTTCTTCCTTTTCAAACAACACAATAATTTATAAGGATTATATCATACCAATTCTTGGGAGAAGATCCTCATCAGCACCTTTGAAGAAGCATATGTAGATAACAAGCCCTCTCTGGATCTACAAAAGATTACAGAAAATTATGTCAATGTTTCTCATTATCTACTATGCACACTTATCATTAAAACTGGTATCAAAAATGACAAAGTCATGTAACAGACAAAGGTTCAAAGAGTAGTTTTAGCTATTTAGTATAGCTTCAGACATTAAGTTTACATGCTACACTGTGGAAGCTTATAAGATATATACCAATTATCTGCACAATGCTTCTTCATACAATTAAGACAATTTATTAGCTCCATGTGAAGCTAGATTTAGTTGGAATGTAGAGTGTACAGTATTAACATAGATGAGGTGACAAGATGAAAGTAGTATACTTAAATCCAGCATAAGAAACAATTCAAGCTTCTTTCCTGTCAATTGTACAGCTAAAATAATTTTCAGTGTGAATTATATTTCCAGTTATGAAACATGACAAACACCACAGAACTCGTCAAAGAACTGAATTTTATTTTGATGCTGAAAGTAATCTAGAACAATTTAATTCTGAAAAAAACCACAGAGTTTGTTAATTAAATATCTAAATGTGATGACCAAGAACAGTGAAGTTGCTCAGAATATTACAAAGTTGTTCAAAATACTATTTATCAGCTTGATAAAATCTAACTGGCAAAATGGAACCTTTCACCTGATTGGTACGGACTAAAGGATATGCCACTTCTTTAGCATTCAGAAAGACTACTTGTAAGAACCATGCATTTGAGGGAAGAATTAGGCCTATACTGAGGGGAAAGCACAAGAAAACCTTTGTGTAGCTTTTCTGCTCACTTAGTTAGTCCATGAGGAATGCATGCGCAACAACCCATGCTTTACTAAGCCAAACTGATAGGCTCTGCAGCCACCAGCAACTTCATCTCATGCACAGATATACCTGACTGGCTTAACTTTGGGAGAAAACACAGAGTATCCACAGGCAGACAGTATATAAAGAAACCTCCCCACTGCTCTGTCAAGAATAAGTATCTTTTTAATTTTGTCATTTTAACAAATGTCGACTTGTGAAATACCACTGAAGAGATGTTAAATAGATTTGGACACGAAGGAGTTATTAGTATCAATGTTATCAAAGCAAAAGGATAGAAAATGTGAATAGTTTCTAAAACATACTTAAAATTTTTTTCCTCTTTTTTTCCCCCTTTTCTTTAAATGATAAAGGTTTTTGGTGAAGAAATCTTAGCTATACACACAAGACTTTGTCCCTTTGTTATTGCAGAGATTATACAAAATGCTCAAGGCAATGACTGAGAAAAGCTATGCCTTCTTAACTGTTTTTCTAGTGACTAACTTCTGAGAAAAGAGAATGCTCTTTGAAGCCAAAATGTCACATGCTGAGAACTTTCAAATGCTTTAAATGGCTCCTTTCAAAACTCATTTTGACCAGTGCAGAATATTATACAGATTCCCAAATGACTACCATATTTCATAAACACTGTAAGAAATTTGATGGCCAGAACCTCAAATGACATTTCAAATTATCTGTTCAAATAAGGGAGAGAAATCCAGACTGCCATACATTAGATATCCTTACATGTTTAGCTAAATATTCATTCCAGAAACAGACTGGTGTTAGGATATTAGTAGGTAACAACAATGCACAAATAGCTACTAATAAAAGTATTTTTGATGAAATCGGCCAAATGCATTTGGTCTAGCTATGGGTCTAACCCCAGCATTAGAAATAAGAGACTCTGTGATACAACACACATCACAGAAAATTATTTTAATTCTGAGACTTGTGACAGTCTTTTTTTTGCACAGTCTCACAGCAGTAATGATATTCTGCTAGCAGCTCATTTAAAGACACAAAAAAATAAGTAAAGTGACCCTTGCAAGTCCTAAGACCAGACAGATAAAGATTAAGTAACATAATTCATGATTTTTCCAGCCTCTGTCCTTATTTGATGTCTGGTTTTGAATAAACTATTAATCACAAGATGAGACACGCATATTAAAGAAAATTAGAGAGACAGAAGGTTAAATGAGAAAACAATTAATTCACAGACAAGTTAGAGCTGATAGAGGATGCTTCTACTTACACTGCATGTTTATGGTCTTCTAGAACACTTTACAACCATGATGTAGTCGAAAACTATGCAACTATTTGTAAACTGAAACTTAAGGTTTCAACTATGACTGAAAAGTGTGGTTCAACATGTGCAGCCATGTTTCAACTCCTTGTTAAGTCTTACTTTGTTCTTTAGTTTTCTTAATTGAATAGAACGTGTAAAATTGAATGCAATTACAAGACCAAACCTAACATAACATATGTCAATCTGATCTTCTATCAGTGTTGGAGGTGTCCTAAGACTTATGCTCATTGGTAATGTAATGTGTAAACCTTTTGAACCAAAGCACAACCATTGCCATTGCTGCACGTCCTCTATAACCTATCCAAGTCTAGTTGACTACTCCTCACATCTATATTTAATGCACAAAAATTCGAGCAAAATAACACAGATAAAGAAGATCATAAATTCAACATGCTGATGTGCAAACAGCCACTGCAAGGAACCTCCCCAGTGACAGGCAGGCAGTTGGACAGGAGAGCTGTGCTCTATGTGGAGCTACTGTGAACAGTAAAACGCCTACATAAATCAACCAGCAAAGCAAGATACTGTGCAATACTGGAATTATTATACAACTGTCCCGGGTAATCATCAGATCAGGCAAACTGCATCATGAAGGGCTGAAGCACCCAGCCCTAAAGCCATATAGACAGCAGCCTTAGCAACGCTGCCTCCAAATGCTCCTTTTTAGCTTTTTTGCAGGAAAAAACGAGTAACTGACTCCTTCCTCACCTTCCTTACTAAATACATTCATCTGTATTTTTAGGATTTCATTAGCAAAACTGAAATATATTCTGCAATATATTATCTCAAGTCCACCTTTTACTGTTTTTTCCCCAGGAAATTGGAAGGGATAATAAAAACAGAGATACTTTGTAATTCTTAGAAAGTCAGTTTGTGAAACTAACTTACATAAATTATTCTGTGACATTTCCATTTCAAGTTCAGATTTACTACCCTCTGGGAAGATTTCTTCATATTTTTTATATTCAGTGCAGCAAAGAAAGATTACATCATCTGCCACAGGTCACAGAGCAAGTCTGTGCCTGGTACTTTGCACCTCTTTTTGCCATAGTAACCAGAAAACAAGTCAAGGGAAATAAGATAAGGAAAAGAGAGTTCTCCTTGCATAAAGTGTAGGCACTTATACTTTTTAGCTGAATATTCATTTTACATTTCTTTTCTCCACAATTATGAAAAACTCCAAACCTCACTTTATTTCACCCCTACCTTTAGAAGAATAATTCCTTTTATTTCTTCCTATTTTGCTGTATACATATACCTTTAATGGAGGGTGTATAAACAAAATTCTCCATAAACAAGACATCCTATACCCACTAACCCTCAACAGGCCAAAAAACTCAATCATGAAAACACAGTGAAGATAAGAGATTCATTTATAAATATAAAGTACACTCCTAACTTTTTTGCAGATAAAGAACATCTGCTCTGAAGTTCCTGAAGTACCTACAGGGGTCTCTTACGGCTCAGAAGCTATTCAAAGCCACCTACATAATATGCCATTTATGGTATGCTAGAAATGTCTCAAGGTGAGGACCTACTTTTAAGCGGTCATAAAACATCAGGAACACACTGGTTGATGTAAATAATAGTTGATGAGGTCTGTATTTTTTTATTTTTGTGTTTTTGCATTGACATGCATATAGGGAGTAAAATTATCCTACCAGAAAATGTCAGCAGCAAAATTTCCTTCCAGTGACCTCTAAAGTAGTAATACTAGAGAAAATATGTACTTCCCATAGGCTTTTTTTTCTGCATGGTGACTCTGAAAAAGCCCCAGGTACCTGTGAAAGATTCCTAAGTACCCATGACAAACATTAGTAAGGTTCATGTCTGAAAAATATCTGCTGGAGACCACCCAAACCTCTTTCAGATTCCTTTAGTGCTATCTATTACTTTCCTAGTGATTTTGCTTAACATGTTAAAAACAAATTAGAGAAAAAACTGCATAACCTCCACGTAGCAAAGTTATTCATATCTCTCAACCACAACATGTACCTTTTAAGATAGTTTAAAAGAAACAGCAAAATTACATTTCTGCTTTTCTTTACTAGATCTACAATTACTTCTGTAATTATCAAGGTAGAAATAGGTTATTTCTCCTATAGTTAATTTATGCTGGGCTAAGCAAATTTTATTATAATTAACCTTATACTGAGAGGCCAATAATACAATACACACAGATGCACTGCATCTGTGAAACACAGTGTCTGTGAGATGACACCTATTTCCTCCCAGTAAAACATTCTGGCTTCCCAGACTATGCTGCAGAAACTAGATCTGCTGGATCCACCTGCCCCTTCTGAACAAGGAGAGAGATGTTTTAAGGATAAGGTGAAAGGCAAATAGTGAACTTTCTTCAGATGTGTTGAATAAACCCTTTAAACATGCTAGAATTTTTACTTTTTAAATTTATGCAAGTGACTGTATTAAGCCTCTTCTGTTGTAATAGTCTTTAAAAAGGACAAAAGATAAAACAAAAAAACCCCCATGGGCTAAATAGTTGACAACGGCAGAAATGAGTTATTCTAGTGTAGGTAACTCAGAAGCAGGGACAACTTCAGCAGGGCAGTGCATTCCAAAGGGCAGCCTTCGTGCTTTGGTAAAGAGCCCTGGGCTGTATGCACAGCACAGCTACCAAAGAGTCTGCAGACCTACCTACCTCTCCCAGCAGAAGACTGCGGGAGGAAATGGGGAAAATACAATGTTTTTGTCAACCTGTGTAGTGGTCTACATGCTAAATTTCATTTTTATTTAGTGTCCTGGAAAAAAAACAACAAATAACATTACTGCTGCCATAGTCCATTGCCCTACCTGGCTTTTCTTCTCCAAGTTAACACTATCACATAAAAAACAAAGCCGACAGCTGAGCCCACCAGCCAAGGCTGTAGCGTCTCTGTGAAAGTGTGTTTAAGAAAAGAAGTAAGAACAGAGTTAAAAGGGAAGTGTTTGGTTGTGGAGCAGTCATGCTTCTGAAGGGACTACTGCCTGCAGAGGACTCTGTGGAGCACAGGGAGAGGGGAAGAGCAGCAGAGAGAAAACGCTGTGCGCCGACCTCGGCCTCCTGCTGCTTGTCCCTTTGCCGAAGGGACTGACTGTAACCTTTGGTGATAACCAGGGGGCGAGGAGAGGGCTCTGGAGTGGAAACGAGAGATGAGGCTGGAAAACTGCCTGAAACGCAGCTTAGCCGGGAAAAGGAGGAGAGCGTTCCCCTCAAACGTCTGAACGCCCACCCTCTCCCCGCCGGCGCACGCGCCCAGGGGACAGAGCGTTTTCCCGCCGCCCGCCCCAAGCGGCCCCTCCGCGGGGAGAAGGGGCGATGCCGAGGGTGGCGGGCGGCCCGNGAGGGCGGGGCGGGGTCACGCCTTTCCGTCACCGGCACCGGCACCGACTGGAGCCCGCGGGTCACGGGCGGCAGGGAGCGTGAGGCGAGGACCTTGCGCAGGTGTTAAATCGGGGCTTCTGACCTGTCCTCTCTATGGAGGAGGCTGAATACTTTGGAACAGGTTTAAACCAAGTATTTTTACAGTTCTACTTCCCGATGCCCTGATAGCTAGCAGGAAGCGGGCTTTAGTTTCTTATTTTGATGGTGTGAAAAACGAGGTTCACTTTCCTGTGAGAATTTAAAAGTTTTAATAAAAAGACAATAAGAGACATGAACAATAAAGCAAAAGTTACAGCGCTGGGTACTCTTGGCTCCCAGCCAAGAGCACACCTTAGACTTGGGGTAGTCTCCTTTTTATACAATTTTTGCTGTCTATTCTTTATGCATATTCAAACTTTTCCAGGAACAGTTTTGCATGGCCACTCCTTGGGTCCGCCTTTTTAGAGCATGCGCCTTTCTTGGCCTTGCGGTTTTATTTCTTTTGATTTCTGGGCTGGGGTCCCTTAATTCCCCAGGCAGTGGGGGTTGATAACCGTTTCGAGTTTCTTCATACTTCACGCATAGTGTTGATAACAGGGTTCAGGCCTCTTCGTCCTTTACGAAGAGAACTGATAGTAGTCTTGGCCTCTCCGTCTTGTACGAAGAGAACGGATAATAGCTCTGGGCCTCTCTTGTTCTTCACACAGGGCGTTGATAAGAGTTTTGTGGGCCCCATCCTCTGTCCTCTTGGAGGTTATCTTACTCGTTCAGGTAGTTGAAACATACTTGCTGAACCCTTTGCTACAGCAAAAGCATTTCTAACACTATATAATATTCATCTTAACACTATATAATGTTCATCATAACACTTTATAATATTCATTATACTTGCGAAAAGCCAACAATACAATATGCATTTATAACAATGGGAAATGAAAGCTCTCTTTGTCTTCTGGTGGGGAAATGTTACGTGCTTGTGATAAGAGCAGGATGCTGTATAGTTTATGCTTGAAAAAGAAAATCTGAATATAGTTTGTTATTTCTTTTGTTCATTACTCTGTGTTTCAGGTTGCTGAGATCAGTCTATCAAGTTGGAGCATTTCTCTTCGGTGATACTGCATTGGAGCAGAGGGAACAGAAAATGCAGTTAAGAGGGATCTGGATAGCTAGTGATCCAAATCATCCGGGAAAAAGAAGTGCATAGTTTTGAAATGAGATCCCGCTGCTAATGGGAAAAGTTAAAAGTATTGCTAGTGGTTCTTTTATTATCTTCCATGTTTTTGGCTACATACCCTGATACTCCTTGAACAGCTCCAAAACTGGAAGAGTTGTGTCTTTCTCCCATACGTGAATTCTGGCAGAGACAACTTTTGAACAATACTGCCTTCATTGAAGTCAGGATAGTATGATGCGGAATTTAGTATCTCTCCAAATTCATTTTATGACCAAAGATTTTATTTTTACAACCGTGTTTAAAAAATAAAAAAATTAATATATAGCAGTGTGAGTAAGAAGATGAATTTTAGCACCTGGACTCAATCATAGAGTAAGATTATTAAAGATCCCTATTGAACAGCAAGGGCCAGTATGCACTTCTGAATAATTAGTGTTACACGTAGGGATATAATTGGCTTCTGTCTGTCATTTTAAAAGAAGATTTTTGATGTGTGTTCAGTAAGGTTGCTCTTCCCAAAGCAAACCTTCATGGAATAACAGGAAATTGCACTAGGTAGTTAGTGTATGAAGTAGCTCATTTTTGCTAGCTGTAGGGTATTGTAAAATACTAAATGTTTTTATTTAAACTCAGCTAATTTTATTTAAAATACCTTCTGTTCATTTACTTGAAAGCTGTATCCCCAGACTCATTAAGAAGAGTTTAATGAGGTAGAAATCCATTTAAAATGAGAGGGTTTTCCATAGATATTTGTGATATAAATTGATTGTAAAGGAAAATGGATTTTGCTACAGTCTGAGCAAATTATAATAAGCAGATTTATAGAGGGGTATTACTATATAAAGATATTGATTGTTATTTGGTGTTGTGCCATTGTTTATACCAGGATATGATGGAGAACACTTAGTCATGTGCGAGTTTCAATACAAATGCCTGTGAAACATTTCACAGAAAAATTAGTATGACATCATTGTTTACTTATAGATTCTTGATGGAACTCTGTCGTATTTTCCTTGGGAAGCCAAATAATTCTGTTACACCTTGAATTTCTTGAATCTTACTGGGTTATTGTTCGATTAAGGGCCTCTCTTTTTATGCCAAAGAATGATAATAAATTTGTTGGATAAATTTTAGGTGTGGATTTGGATTTGACTGTGGGTTTTATATAGAAAAAAACACCTCCTGACATCTAAAGAATACAGCCATGCATAAAATATATTGGTATTTTTATCAGGTACTATATAAAGACATTTTTCTGTATGTTTTGGATTTGACAGTTGTCCCAAGAATATTTCCTGTATCTTCTCTGCTTGTTGTCACTGGATCTGAAAGTAGGTATTTTGAGAATGGTACCTGTAAGAGATTTCTGGTTATTTTCATATCATTTCTATTTCAGAGGGGCAGATGGCAGTCTCACAAATTGCAGCAGACGTATGTTTTTCCTTAATCTTTTTGGGAGTGGTCATGTGTCTGAGTTCAGGAAGTATTTGGACAACACTCTCAGGGGCATGGTATGATTCTTGAGGTGTCCTGTGCAGGGCCAGGAGTTGGACTTGAAGATCCTGATGGGTCCCTTCCAATGCAGCATATACTGTGATTCTGTGATTCTCTGCATATTTGGAACAAATCCTTTTGTCAAGAGGTGAGTGGATGATGGAGCCTCTACCTGTGCAGAGACTTGGCTTTCTCCTTGTCTTTCAGTACCAAAATGATCTCAAGTGGTTGAATTCTTCCCTAGGGATGTTTTTTTGGGGGGTTTGTGTTGTTGTTACTATTAAGTTCGGTGTTGCATACCATTTGGCAGGCTCAGGAGTTGACTGGACCTTTGAAGGGACAAGATGTATGTGGGATGTTTTTCCTATGTCTATGGTGTCTGAAACATGATCAGTGGTCTTTCATGCAACTATCACATTGACAGAGCTGCCCCTATCTGTCTTGAAGAGAAACTATACAAAGCTTCGGTGGCAAAGATATCAGTCTTAGATAGTAAAGACACAAAGTAGGTTGTTGGCAAGGGCCGTATCTTGGTAGAACAACCTCTTTTGGGACAGATGTGGCTGAAAGGCTCCAGAGTGTCAAGCAAAGAATTAGATTTCAACATTTCATTTTCTCCATTGCCAAATTTGGAGCTCTGTCATGGGGTGATTTGTACTGTATCCCACATTATTCAGCCCCCACTTGACCTGGACGAGTTACAGGTGTGTCAAATCAGGTGTTTCCACTAAGGGTCAGAGACCAGCTGACCCTCGGTGAGATAACACATAAGAGAGAGGAGAAGAGCCCAGGAGGAGCTAGCTGGGAGAACTACTGGGAAGGCCATCCTGCTATCCTGGAAGAAGACCAGCTCGCTAAGTTACGGAATCCTGTCACCAGAAGTATCAGAGCATCAAAGACCCACTGAACTCCACCGCCTTCGGGGGCCCCCGCACCCGTGCCGGCCAGCTCCGATTCCAGCGTCACGGGAGAGAAGGGGAAACCGCACCCACAGAAGGACTTTCAAATCTTTCAGGTTCCCTCCCCTCAGTGGGAGGCTTTGTTTGTTTTTTGTTGTTGTTGTTGTTGTTATTACTCCTAACCTCACTGTTTGTTAAATAAATAGTTTCATTTTCTCTTTCACCTTCCTCCGAGGAGAATTTTCTTTTTCTCCCGAACCTGATAAGGGGGAGGGGTGGCATCTCCTTTTTAGGAGACGTTCCCCTTGGACGTTTCCCCTAAATTTGGCCAAAACCATCACAAGCTCTTCCCATGCATACAGATTTAAAACAAAAAAAAAAACAACCCAAACCCAAACCAAAAAAGTTTAATCACTTAGAATCATTCAGTAAAGAATAATGGGTAGGGGCCACAAGTGGTGTGAAGGGTGAGACAGAACTGATGGACGTCCTTGTGCCAGCTGTTAAAGATTGCTGTACAAATATTCCTTATCAGAGAATGGCCTGGAAAGTGGAATTTGCAACAATGAATTGCAAATTTCCATCACAAGGTAAAGATATTTCCAAAAAATAATTTGTAAACTGGGATTAATGTTCAAATAAAATACAATTTAATTTGGCCATGTTGAAACAACAGGTCAATCCCTCAAAGAAATCAAAAAAGATATTGCATATCTTTAGTCCAAGATGTTTAACTGTTGCTGTGCATGTGGCTGTGGCTGCAGCCCCCACACCAACAAATTCCTGGTGGATGAGCATACAGGGCTCTGCAGTCTAACATCCTGGTCCCTGCAAGTTCCCATGCCTCCCCAGGAACTGCTTTTTGCATATTGTTCTGTTATAGGTTCAAGGTTCCCCCACCCAGTTTTATGTCCTTTTGTTTATGCATATCCCGTATGGAATATGTATGATCTCTGGAAAGTTGTGTTAAGTTTGGTTCTTCATTTGTTCATTCAAATAGAATCCTCCCCTGAGTTTGTCCCATTGGATGTTCTGCCCTGTCACTTCACAATTTACAGAACTCAATTGGTTGTAATCCTTTATCCCGCCTCTTCCAGCTTCCAGACAAAAAGGGGCTACATCCGCCTGATCCCCGTCTTTGTCTGCTTGGTTACATTAACGTTCAGAAGTTCCAGGAGGAACCCCTCTGTCCCTTGCCTTTATCGACGCTATTTCCACATCGGTTTGCAGCCTGCTCCCTGCAAGAGAACCAGTGCGGGTTCTGTTACTTTTGTAACAAATTCCACCAATTACGGCTGTAACAAAGGTCTGTTCTGGGAGGCCTCTGACAGCCAGGTGCGCTGTGGACTCTGGGCAAAACTGCTGCCTGCGTCATTTAACCTGCCACAGGACAGCTCAGAATGTTAGTGTGATTTGTTTTGGAAGTGATGTTTATGATTGTACATCTTGAACTGAGTCGAGTCCTTTGCTTTCTGTTGATGGATGACCTCTTTTTCTTCTCTTTTTCTCCCAGTTTACTTATTTTACTTCTCTTTTTGAGCTGCTTGCCTTATCACAAATAGGTTCTCTGGCTCTTATATTTGGTGATTATTTTTTGTAGCCTATTTCTCAGTCTAGTTCAAGACGCAGTTTGGTTTACTGCAGCCTCAGAAATGTTAGCTGAAATGCTGATTAACTGGAAGAGACAAGGTAGTGCTCAACAGTGGTGTGGGTACAGAGAGGAATAGCTGGTGGTGTTAGAACAATTTTACAGTCTGAGACATGTTATGATGACTGTATTTAGTACTGACTTATTCAAAGTACTGTCCAGAGGTCAGGAGTATGTCTGCCTCCCAACTATCATCCACCTTCTTCCAGAGCTATTTAAATAAGAAAAGCAAAGAGGGCATGAAGAATTTCCCTAGTAGAAGTCAGACAGCAAAAATGAGTAGTCCTGTCAGTCAAAGACCACAATTACTGCACAATGCCTGTGCAGAGCTACCAGAAACAGCTCTTCCAGAGAAGACACAGAGTGAAGACTATCATCCACTTTGCCTTCCAAACTGCCCCCCAGGTCTGTTTAGCATTTGAAAGAACTGTTGCAGACTTCTGGGGGAAGATGACTGGCAGGAAGATGGTACTGTGGTTTTTATCTTTGTGCTTTGCACCATACCTCTGAGGTAGGTCATGGCTTCTTCAGCTCCAGTTCTGTAGCACAGGAGTTGCTCCACCTCTTTAGCTCTTCCAGCAGAGCCAATTTAGTGTCCCCACAAATGTCAGAATTCTTCGCAGTGAAGGCTGGTATTCCTGTTGTGGAAGTACAATTCTGTGATTTGAGCAGTTGATTTTATCTGTGTTTAAAGAAAGAAACAAAAATTTAATACACTATTAAAAATAGATTAGTGTTTTGTTTAGTCCTTCATAGAATTACAAAACAGACACTGAAATGTGTTATAGCAATCAAAAGTTAATTAAATTCCTGGGGAAAAAAACGGATTCAGTGTGAAAGCTGTGTCAGATACAATTACTGGCTTTTATTGTGAGAAGCAGAAATCTGGATCTGTTAGAGGAAAAAAAGTAGCCAGATAAAAGACACACAATCTGCTTGCTTGCTGCGATTGCCTAAAGGAAATAAGAACACTACTAGTCAGTTTCTTTCTTGTTGGGTGCCAGGCATGTTCATTTGCCTGTGACATTTAGCTACTCTATTTTTTCCTGCTTGGGTGTCTCCTGAACCAAATCTTTGTCTGTATAATTGACAGGCGTTAATGTTAAAAGGACTTCTGTATCATGCTCCAGTGGAATCAGCAGAGCAGTGGGAGTGGCCTACCTGCAGCACATACCAGGGGGTCTCACTGTAACATGGCGGACTGGTTAAAAGCAACGTGTTTATTTTTTTTTCAGAGAATTGAGCTAATCCCATATGCCCACATGCTCTTTCTTGTGCAGGGCCAACTTTGAGTTTCAACACCACACTCTTAATTCTGGAAGTCAGAGGGAGGCTGTACAGAGTCATGAAGCTGACTCCATGGGCAGTCCCTCAAAATTCAGCAGTTTTCTGCTTTTCCATTAGGAATGGTATTGCCAGATCCAGGTTGATCCCTGCAGGTGTATCCAAATATACTTGCTTCCCTGGTCTCTTGAGTTTGGGATCTGGGTTCTACACTGCAGGAGTACATGAAAAACAACTTGGGTGCAGGACAGTACAGACTCAATGGTGAGAGAAGAAGCACTGAGCACCGAGCTAGAAAATGATAACCTTATGGTCAGAGGGCCTGGAGCAAAGAGGGCAGGAGTAACTGAGCTCAGTGACAGTCAGCAGCTCTACAGGCTGTTTGCCATCCCTTAGCAAGCTCAGTAGGGCCACCCAGGCCACCCCTGACCAGTCAAAGTCAGCTTCAGCCTCTTGTACTCAGTGTGGAGCTGCTGACCATACATGAGTTCGGAGCCTGGTGCTGCTCTGGCAGGCGGGGATCTGGTTTGCTTCAAGCCCCTGAGCTAACCCATGCCTGGCCAATGAAGATGGGTGTTGCAAACTGGGTTCCTCCTGATGGAGGAGGTATTTAGAACAGGCACAATGGAGTACAGCTCCTACATTCTTTATTTTCCTACCATCAGAGTTGATCTGCTGCATCCAAGGTGCATACTCCTACCCCTGCCATGTAAAAGAATTAAAGTCTGTTGTCCTCCCCAAGTACTACTGCATCACTGCTCTCTTCACCATAGAAACACTTTTGCAATAGCAATTAGTACTATAGAATGTGGTTGTGCTACTTAATCCCATTTTTTTTCATCTTCAGTGAGAAATGTGGTTGCTATAGACAAAAATGCATCAATATCTTCTAGGAGCTGGAACCTGAGCTTCCATGTTTTCAATAGATGCCATGTGTAACATCAGAGTATTGGCATAAAGGCTCATGTTATTAAAAATGGACATGAAATGAGATGTGGCTTTTTCTGTTCCTTTCACAAACAGTATGAGCAATTTACTATTCTTTCTGGACCTAGAGGACCCCTTGCCTCCAGTTACTGTTGCGTATGCAGGCATAATAAGGCTGCATGTCATTTTTTTGTATTTATACGGATGACTTTCAAAGTAAAACTCGCCACAGCTTCAGGCCAAAAGCTTTCTCCTTGAGTCACAGCTCCTATCATTTTTTCCCCTCAGGCACACTGATCCTTAGCTAGTCAGGGAAGCATGCACACAAATTATAGGTCATTAGGAAATCCTCTGAATGGCAAACCTCTGAAGTCATCCCAAGTGCTATTTGCCATGCATCATGACAAAACTCCTGAGTTTGAGGAGGCACTAATTACATGCTTGTTCTGCCATTTTTCGGTTGTTTCCAGAACACAGCAACCTCTTCTGCAGCATAGTTCAACAAGATTGCCAGAGCACAGTGAGCCAAGCAGGGTTGACAGATTTTGCCATTTTATTCCCTTCAATCAAAGAATATTGCATTACAACACAAATTGGTACCTCACTTTGCCATAGTACAGCATCGTATACTGATACAGTAATGTTGGTCTATGGGCTTTTCTTAAACTTATATTTTGGGAACTCATTTTCCTTAGAACAAATCGCAACTGTAAGACTTTCATTTACCATCAGCCTTTGTTTTTNACATACATAGAAGGTCATCTTGGGAGGAAAAAGCAAATATTTAATACAGTGAGCTAAATAAGAAAAGATTGTAAATTCTAATGAATATTCATAGAGTCAAATAAGGTAATAAACATGTCAAGAAATGATGCGGCTTCCTGCTATGACTTCCAATGTAGATTAACCTGTTTCAAAGAGCAGTGTCAAAAACTGGTTTTAAATTTTTAATTTTCACACTTTCTCAAAGCACCGATTTTTTTAAATGCATGTTTCTGAACTCATTTACAATGATACTACTAGTGTATTATTAGATACCTCGGAAGTGTGGCAATGATAGGATTTTTCATGTATTTTTTGATTGGTTTATGGATTTTTTAAGCTGCCAAAAAGTGACAGTTTCTTTCTTTTACAAAAGGCTAAATTGCTGCCACAGAGTGGAAGTGAAACACTTTCTCTTCAATACCTGATGTTATAAAAGAATAGAAAAATAGTATTTGGAATAACTTTTTCTTACAGAGCTTTTTCTTTCACAGAAAATTCTTGGTACTGCTGGCGGCTTACATTTTTATGATTAAAAGAATCAAACAATTACTCCGTAACTTGGAATATTTTAATATTAATTACAGATGTTTAATCTTTCCTTGGATATTCTGTTGCCCATAGGACAAAAAAATGTCTTCATAGTAACAGTCCCAGTGAGGACCACATCCAGATTTAAAAATCCTTCATTTTGGTGCCCACAAATAAATTCCAGCACAAATATGACAAATTTTAGCTCCTGTTGCAGAAAACACAGATCTAACTAAGGCACTCTGGAGCTTGGAGAATGACTCAGCTCAATTTCAGATGAACCTCTAGGCTACATCTGTACTAAGAATCAATACCAAGAAATATTCTTGGCCACTGCAATTCATCTTTACTCCCTGACATAGTTTTGGCCAGGGCTTGCTCACTAAGAAAAAAATTTTGTTCCTGGTTCAGCAGTTAAGAACCAGTTAAGAACTTCTGTCTCAGTGTAAAACCTTGAAGAGTTACTTTCATTCACAGCTGAGGATTAACCACAGGATTGTGTTCCAAGAATCAGTGCTCCGGCTTCACAGTGATAGAGTGCCCCGCAGTTCTACATGACAATGCCTCATACAGGGTGCACTGACACGAGAAGTGCTCTTGGATCACAGTTATTTTCAGCTGAGATCGGTCCTTGCACACCAACCTCTGGAGCAGGTTGCTATAATTGTGTAATGTTGTCGTAATTGTGTAAGTGGTCCATACACACCCAAAGTTTATCAGTGCCTTCTGAAATACCTTGCACTGCTACTTCAGGGATTTATGAGGTAAGTATTGAATGGCTATGGAGCAAAACTGAACTGGTTTAGAATATTAACCAGATTTTAAAAATAATTGCTAAACACAAAAACTAGTAAAAATTGATGTCATGTTTCAATCAGCATCATTGATCAAATAAGATTAATTTGCTACATAAAACTTGTTTAGGCTCAGGGTTCTGACGTTAACAAAAATGCTTCCTGTAAAACAAGCTTGTTACTGAGAAAAATGAATGAAAAGCACAATTAAAATAATTTCAGAAACTGGAGCTGTGAATATCATTGTTAGTCAGATCCATAGTGTCAAATTGTTTACTGAAGCTTTTAGGACAGTCACTATCTTTTTTTTTTCTGTATTTGTACAGTCTAAACCAACAGCACTCTTTCTGCCCCTGAGACTCTTGTAATTGCAATTTATCTCCATTACTGAAAAAAAAAAGATACAAAGGAAGAAAAGAAAGAAAATGCCAGTCTTCCTTCAATGTTTGTAAAATACATGGTAGAGATTAGGAATAGTTTCAAAACCTTTGTTTTTATCTTCAGGTATGGAAATACTGTTAATTTGTGTTAATTCCATTCATGCAAGGAATACCTATATATGTAAGGTACCTAAGAAAAATTATGTGGCTTTCTTACAGAAAGGGCATATTCAACAAAATAAATCCTTTAATTTTCTGCACCACTTCCTTAAGGTTGGAAAAATTGCTGTAATATAAACTGCATCTTCACTGTGATGTGACTGTTACTATAGAAAGCAATATTAACCTGAAGAACTTGATGACTGACTTCAGAAGAGGCTAGTGACAATTTAAATAAGGTTTTCATCTCTTCTTGACCATGAAGGACTGTACTGTTTAAAATTCCACAGGACAGCAATATACAAACTAAATTGGTTGCAATTCTTTGAGACCTTATTCCTCATGTAGTGAAACTGAATGAAAGCAAACAATTTCTTTTTCAGTTCAAGATCTGGCAAAGCTTTCTCATCGGATGAGATGTGCTCTTATATTTATTGCAAATACTAATACACATGATAAAGAAAAATTAATAAATTGTTACTGTTTCTTGTGTGTTTTCTTTGTGCTTGTTAAAGGTGTTGCATTTTCAAGTACTGCCATATATAATAAACAGAAATTTCTTCTTAAACAAGGTAATATTCTACATGAAAACTCAGGTAAACCTGCCTTGTTTTGAATGGATATTTGAAATCAGGATCTGTTAAAATCCCTTGAGCCAAATTTACTTTGCAACAAGTGGGCATAACTGCCTCCATATCAGTGATGTTGACCATGGTGTCTAAGCCTAGCAGGAAGAAGGCTTTAGAAGAGAAATTCCAGTGAATGACAGAGAGGTAATATTGTGACACAGAAGGACTCTCCTCATATACACCTGCAGTTGTTTTCTCCTCTAATGCCTGAAATTCCCTATTTACACATTTTTGAGATGTGCCTTATTGATATATCTGGAGCCTGTTATCCCCAGGTATGCCACCATGCCCCTGTGTACAAGCTCTGCCAAGCTGATGCTGGTCTGTGAAGGATGAGATCAGTGTCTCAGCATTAGGTAAAGCAACATGGAAGTTGCTTTAACTTCCATGAGGAGCATAGCAAAGATAAAACAAAGAACTCACACCGGTAGGCATTTTGTTTTGGATTATTTTGCAGCCTGATATAGTTTGTCAGCCCCACAGGAGAATGCTATTTTGGCAGGAGCACGAGAGCAGCTCTAGCATGGTCTCAGAGCTGCCAAATGGAGGAGGTGGCAGCTATCCTGAGACACAGTGCAAGAGCTGAGCCAAGAGGTAATGCTAAGAGCCCAAGGCTCACTAGCCAGGGCAGAGCCCTGAACCAAGTAATTATCACCACGTGACAAAAAAAAAGATAAAAAGCATCATTTTAACTTGCTTTATCTTAAAGGTGTGGGCTGGCCAACCAGCCAGGGGGGGAAAAACCCCCAGGATCTGAGACTCTCATGCCACACACGCTCATCCTAGTATGCAGTGGTATACCCCTGTGGCCAAAGATTGCAGGCCTGGTCATGAAGCTAAAATGACCCCTTGGTTGTGAAGAATCTTTCTTTTGCCATTCTTTAATATAACTTCTAGTTCAAATTGTGACTGAAATAAATGACTTCTACGAGAAAGAGTTTGCAGTTACTATATTATTAATGGGGTACCATACAGACACCCAGAAATGAGAATGGATACCCTATTTTTTTTAAAGCTACCTACATCTTACTGCGCACAGACCAACCTAATTATCTACCAAGTCACTTTTCAAATGTTATTTCATTTTTAAATTTTGGAGTTAATTTGGCAAGAAATCTTTCCTAGCTATACCTGGATACCGTTAATTGATTTTGGGTAGAGAAAGAATATATTTAAACACAAGGCAATCTAATTCCAGACAAAAATCAGTTCTATTTTTATCATGTTATTGTTCAGGCTGAATAGTAATTTAGAGTCTATGAAACATTTTCCTACATTTACTTAGAGGAAACATTATCAAGTTACATTAAAATCAAATATTGTGTCTTTCATTTTGTTAAACTTTTTAAAAGTCCAAAGTGGAATTTTCTGAAAGATACCAAGATTACCTGTAGTTTCTGTCAAGACTCAAGTCTGGCAGTAAAAATTTTGTTAATTTTTGGTTGCATGTAGGAATATTATTAGAACGA
>WEIT01001149.1:0-17222 GCA_013389985.1 Dryoscopus gambensis
TGTATTTTAGAGTTCTATATTGTATTTGAGAGTTCTATATCTAATATGAAAGGCTTTAAAGACAGGAATATGATGGACCATTTATTTAGAAGGCCATATTCAATAAAAAGAGGACATTTATCTTCTAATTCCTAGTAAAAGAAGAGTTCAATATCCAAGTAGCCATGTTGACATACCAAAACATTAGTTCTACAAACTTTCAATACAATAAGAGCTTATAAGTGCTTGAAACACAAGTCTTGAGATCATATATGTTGACAGAGCATAGGATCTGTCTATGCATTATTGAAGTCTAAACAAGTTATATATTCTTCATGCTTTTTTCAAAAGTAATTTGTTCAGATATCCTTCAAGGTGCAGATGACATATTGTTCTCCAATTCTACGGACTTTGCTCGTAAATAATACTAAAAAGATTTGCATACAAAGTAATAGTACCAGAACCTATTTCTGCACATGGGCATTTCAAGTAACTTCAGATATAAGAAGGGAAATGTATGAATGGCTCATGAGAAATCAGTCACAGATCATACGGACAAATTGGTCCAAAGGAATGCCTACAAAAGCTAGTATTTGAAAACTGGTTTACTATCAACTTTCTCTAGGCCTGAGAAGTGCACTAGAAAAGAATCAAGCGGTTTCATATACAATTTGTAACTTTTTTGCAAGTTTAATATTTTGGGTCACACAAATAAAGCACAAAAGTGAATTGAGTTGCCTGTTTCAAAAAAAGGATAACTATTATGAAGATAGGTTCCCAGGGGAACAGAAAACAACCAAACAACAGGACAAGTCTAGCACATAAATTGTAAAAATCCTCAGGTATAAAACTGCACTCCAGGATTAAAACATAGTTAGTATCACATGACTGGCCTCCAAATCAGGACAGCAATAATGACTCACATGCTTGAGATGAGGGCGAAATGTAGTACTAAGGGCTAGTGATTATCTTCATACGAGCACTGAGGTACAAAAAGAAAAGATCTTAATCTATACAATTTAATCAGTTTAGAAATTTTAAGTGATTGCTTTTTGGCACAAAAAGAGAACAGAAGAAAGATGAACTTCCTAGCATAAACTGTTTCTCAACAGTAACTACAAAACATTGAACGTATTAAAATGTCTCTGGAATCAGAAAACAAGTTGCTACAGCAGAATTCGGTTTCAAAGAATCAACACAGAAATGCAGGCACTTATTAAAGACAGACTAAAAAGGTCCATTGGAACAAGCAAAAAGACACCATGTTGAAAAAGGTTTTCAGAGAGAAATTCCTAGAAGGACCAAAACCCTCAGAAGTGAATGTTGAGAGAAGGAAAGGTGTTTCAACAAGTGGAACCTGTATCCAAATAAGGATGAGAACATGAACATTAACCCACTCAGCCACTAAGTAATTGTGATGTCCCTACTGGACAAGTAGAACTAGCTATCACGTGAGTTAAAACTAACTTGTTTTGTAAAAGGAAATAATGCTTCACACTCAAGAGCCCTGACTAAATGTTCAGCCTAGGCATGACTGTAAATAGCTGCTTATGACCACTTACAACAGCCGGCCATTTTGTGGTAAAACAGAATGAGAAATTAGGCATTAATAAAAACAAAGGAACATTTGTAGGGGAAAAAAAAAGAAAACCATGGACACACAATGGTAGTCTCCAAGTTATTTACCACTCCAGAATGAAAAATGAGCCAGTCATTGTAATGCCTTTTATTAAAAGAACTAAAAAATAAAAATCAACAGCTCAAAACCCAGACACAGTTAAACAACAACACAAAGAAACAGTCTCAAGGAAAAGGAAGAAATTGATTAGAAACTATAAATTATTCTGAGTTACTGTTCCTGCATCTCAAATACAACATGTACTTCAGTAACCATACACACACAATCAAAAAAAGTATTGAGAAAAGAAAAGTATAATCCAAAGAGTATTCATTTTGATAAAGTATTGGAATAAAAGACTTAAAGGAATAGTTACCAGTACTCCCAAAACATTGTGAGGTTTTGCCAAACTAATGCATCTGATCCTCTGCCGTATATGTTGTTTCTCAGCATTCACCCCTACTCATTTGAGAATCACAAAATCATTTGGGTTGGACAAGACTTCTAAGATCATTGAGTCCAACCCTCAACCCAGCACTACCAAGACCATCACTAAACCATGTCCCTCAGTGCCACATCTACACATTTTTTAAATACCTCCTGGGATGATGACTCCACTTCCCTGGACAGCCTCTTCCAAAGTTTGACAACCCTTTTGGTGAAGACATTTTTCCTAATACAGAACCTAAACCTTCCCTGGCGCAACTCGAGGCCGTTATCATGAGTGTAATACTGTGTTACATGGACCTTGACCTTTGGGAAACTCTTCTTTCCCCCTTTTTTAGTTATGTTACACAAAAATATTTAATAGGTTCATCCAACTTAAAAATACAGAAGAATAGTATCAAGTCAATGAGGCACTGCAGAAAGTCAGCTCCTTCAGCTACAGCACTGGCCAATATCCCAATCTGGATTCTCCCCTCTGGAGATTGTACCTTGTTTTGAAGTGTTTGAAGTTCAAAAAATTATTTGTGGCTTAATGGAAGACCATCACATAAACAATACTTGAAGCAATGATCTCCTGAAGTGGCCTCTGTATTGCCTAACACAACTGTAAAAGATAATTAAGGAAAACAAGCCCGAAAGAGCTGGAAAGTTGCTGTATGTAAACAATCAGGACACTCTTAGAAGATCTGTGGTACAGAGATGCTAGCAAGCTCAGGAGGAGCAATCTAGAATTCAGTGAACCATATGGAAGGAAATGGGAATGTATTTCAATTAATCTCTTCAAGCTGATTCTTGTGAGTTTCATGACCATAACACATAAAACACTGGCACTGCTGATGACAGGTACTGTAAGATACAATAGAAGGTACCTGTGACTGAACAGCACTCACGCAGGCTTCAGAAGAACAGATGTGACATGCACGCAGTTCTCAGATTACCCAACAAATCTAGTAAGTCATTTCAAACACTGGAAATTCAGCTCAAAGTTCTCTCTATTAATCCACTATGATTTTGATTCTAAGGCACAAGCGTTAAAGATGCCCCAGAGATGCCCTAGAAAGAAGCAGAAACCTGACTGTTGTGTAAGCAAATCCCTCAGCTTACATGAGATGTTCTTCTGAGCACTATTTCACTTCAAGAAAGCATGTGTGGGGAGCACACAAAGAGAAAAATCCCCAAATGCTAAACATGAAAAGAGAGAGGTCTCCATAAAGAGAAAGAAAGTCTGAGGTTTCAACCTAATTTCTATAAAGTGAAGCAAAATGAAGGCAAGTTAGAGGAAAGAGTCAGGCCTCACTGTGGAGCTACTATTGCTGTTTCTCTAAGTCTTACGGCCCGCCTCTTCCTCTGGGATATCAGTCTTACGGCATTCTCAAAATTCTAACTCTCATATTCCCTGTTCCTGAGAGACTTCCACACTAAGCTTAGCTTTCCTTGACTCCTCATCCTCACTAGCCTTCCTCTCCTTAGAAGAGGTTAAAGTCCATTTGAATCCCTAGCAACCAGTCAACCCCTTTCTGAACACATTCCCAAGGACAGATAGCAATGTGCTATAGATGATTCCTGGTTGTCAAAGCAGGGCGGAGAGGAGCAATACCACAGGAGACAAGAACAACTGATGCTCGGGGAAAAAAACAAGCTTAGAAGCATTCATAACATCTTTGTTGGCTTTATTGCTGTGTTTCAGATTCAAGTCCCAAGTCAGCAATGGATCTATTAACATAAAGAGAATATTCTCATGAAAACCGTGGGACTTCTTACATACCAGTAGCTGGGCATTTAAACAACAGCCTGGAAATGGCAATTTACTACATGAAGTGATAGTAAAACAAGTGGTGCTAAATCAGCTTTGTGACATTTGAAATAAAAAAAAGGAATAGACGTACTGTATAGGTTTCCTTATTTGGTTTTATAGATGGTACAACATTCCCATTTTACACTAGTAAAAACACACGATTCATTATTAAGATTTTTCGGTATGAGTGTATCCTTCCAACTTCACAATGATGAAATTATTTGAAATGCACATTAACAAGTTGTTCTTAAAAGAAAAAAGATTTCAAAATCCACTGATCATTTTGTCACAAAGCACATTCCTGATAATACACCAACAACTTATTCTTGAAGTGTCTGAACTATGTTCGTAATCAGGTTCAGTCACATGTTATTTGGACACAGTATTCACACCCACTTGCACTCCCCTGTAACTTAGCACCACGAGGCAAGGCAGGGCGTGCTGAAGCAGAGGGACACGT
Organism: Dryoscopus gambensis; assembly: GCA_013389985.1. NCBI lineage: Eukaryota > Metazoa > Chordata > Aves > Passeriformes > Malaconotidae > Dryoscopus > Dryoscopus gambensis. The sequence continues at coordinate 4,300 of WEIT01001149.1, forward strand.
CAGAGCTTTATTTCAGAACCACAGGGCTGAACCCAAATGCCTGCGCAAAGGCCCTATAGAGAAGCAGCCTTCCAGCAGCACAGCAGACACCACCAAAAACTGTCCGCTTGCAAAACTCATACAAAGCCTCTGAAGGCCAACCATACAACCAGCACATGGAAAAACTTTGGTTTAGAAGCAAGAGCAGAAATATCAAAGACCAGACTTCATACACTGTGAAAGAGATCTGCTTCAGTCCCCCCATCAGCAACAACTGCTACATCTTTTAAATAAACAACCCACAATGTTGTCAGACAACAAGGGTTTCCCCTTCTGCATACAAGGGAAGCTACAGAAGGAGAGAGCAGCCTGAAAGCCACCAAGAAGTGGCAGTAAACAGCTGAGGTAGAACTGATTCATGGCTACCTCAGACAATGGATTTCTCATAAGCAGCTACCTCATGCCCTAGAACTTCACTAACTATGATTAGAAATTAAAACAGTAATAGAAAACTACTTAAAACAATTTCAGGTGACAGGAATCACAGCAAACATGATTCAGCAAGGAGACTGAAACCCTTGGATTTCAAAAATGTCTTTCCTATGCCACCATCTTCAGGTAAAAGCAAAAAAAAAAAGAACACCTTAGGAGAATATGTCTTTCTATTAAACATTTAATTCTTTATCAATGCAGAGAATAAATATCAGTATCATACAAACAGCAACAGAAAGGGTATCAAAAAAAAACCCGGTTACTTTTGGGTTTGGGGTTTTTTGTGCTTTGACTTTTTTTTAATTAAGTAAGAAAAAGAAACCAAAAAAACCCTCCACCACCTGGTAAAAGCAGCACTATCAGGAGTTAGAAAAAACAGGCAAATAGCTCAATAGGAAATCCAGAATCCACCGTGAAAAGAGAAAAATGAAAACACACTAGCACCCTTTGACAATCTTCACTGTCCTTCTATCATTCTTTAGTACAGATAAATGCATTAGTAGGTATGCTAGCCTAAGCACTAAAAAGAGAACAGTCATAGAACTGAAGGGGAAACAGGAACTACCTTGGGACTTGGGGTACACTAGATACGGCATGATTAATTTCACTTTGTGATAAAACCTTTGCATTCTTCATTTTTGAGCTTTAGCACAACTGCATCACCAATAGTTCATCTAGCAATCCTAATGGTGCAGAGTGTTTCAGTCTTCAAGTGCCCTTACTGGGCCTCAGGAACAGCAGAGCAGGATGAACTTCATTTGGCTACAAAATTGGGACTGTCACCCACTATGGACAATTTTTCTGGTTTCAACTGTTCTTACTGAAGCTTGAATCGGATTACAGTTTCATTTTATAAAAGGGTGTAGCATATGACATGCTTAAACATAAAAGCAAATGTTTCATAGCCTCTTAGGGTTTTGATAGACACTAAGAGTTTATCGCATTCTTCTCTGGAAACCACACTTTAATTATTTTAGCTTGGTCCTTATTTCAAACAAAAATTACCTCAGTTGTTTCTGTGGGCCTCATCAGCCTTTCCACAAAAGAAATGAGATTCAGCCAAATAATTACACAACTATTCTTGCATACTTTCCCCTGACTATTTTAACAAATATGCAAACTCCACTAAACCCTCAACCTGGTTTTTTTTCTTTATTTGTTTTATGAGAAAGGTCTTCCTCCATTTGTTTTTCACCATCTGTTGAGGATGCTTGCGAGGCATTGAATCAGACTCCAGTTTGGTTTTCCTACAGAAGATAGGAAACTTTCTAGTATCATCATTTGAATTTTCTTTGCCAGTTGAAGGCAGATGAGAAGGATGCAAGTTCTTATATGTACAGTCACCTTAAATGTATTGCAAAGGGCCAGTTTTACACAACTAACAAACCAAATTCCATGAAACAAACTTTATGTAAGAACACTGTAGTTCCTTAATCATGAGTTTACCTTCCTCTTAACTGTTCTCTAGATGACCACTTATTCCCTTGGAATGTTTTCCCATAGCTATTGTAACACACAGTAAGTTTCACTGTTTTGTTTGTCCACTGACAATGCAAACCTGACTTTTTGTCAGCAGTAGAGGCCCACATAAATAACAACATTATTCTCATATGAACTTTTTTTTTTGACAGGCCTAAAAAGTACATTTTTTCTATTTAGACTTTCTCTGGAGGCTGCTTTAATAATCTGCGCCTGCATATTGAACACTCTGCACAAATACATAAGGAAAGAAATCTCTCCTGACTTTTCACTGACTAACAGCCAAGAAGGTAGTTGGTCAAATCAATTTATTAACAAAATAATGATTGGTTATTACTTACATTGTACTGCATATGATGCCAGGACAACAGCAGAATTAATGGGGCATGACAACCTGGAAAGGAGAGGAAATAATTTTATTCAGACATAGGCTGTACATACATCTTATTAAAAATGTCTTACAATTAGTTCAGTATGAGAAGACTAATTTAACTTCAAAGAGTATCTGATTTTTTCTTACTAAGTTTGTTAAAGCACAGCACAACTGGATACTAAACAGCTCCTCAAGTGAATGGTAGTAACTAATTGGAAAAGGACATACTAAAATTCTTGCTGGATGCTTATTCAGGAAAGAAAAATGAGAAGAGATTTTTATGAAGCTCTGGACATTACTTTAAGAGCAGCATTCTGGTATATATAAAACTAGGCACGAACACTAAATTTAGCCAAATGCCAAGCACAAAGATAGCTCTGATGTTACAACCAAAACTGACTCTATAAAAGAAAAAAAGCCAACACCTATAGACAACTGACATTTGGCAGCAAATACTTGGACCATGTTTTCCTTTTAACTTTTTTATAATGTACAAACACGTAGAAATCATAGCCAAAGAAACCACTGGGTAAATGCCCACCTTATAGGTAATAAAATTCTGAAATCGTGAGAAACAGTTCTCCTGAACTGCCCTTTGACACTCTCTTCTGATTACTGCACTAGGCAGCAGGTCCCCAGGTTTGGAATTCCATGCCTGCCACACCAAGCCTTGCATAAATATCTCAGGGGCTGATGTTTTGCCTGTTGACGTAAAACTTAAAAAACAGCTCATTCACAACAGACTTCTAAACTGTTCTCAATAAGTGAGCTATGTGAAAATTTGTAACATTTCCTAGCAATGTGATTTTCCTTTAAAGCAACGTTTCACAAGGCATATTTTTGGGATAATTGGGATAATCAGTTGGGATAATTTTACGGCAACAATACCCTCAGGTAAAAGGCTTTTAAATTTTATTTTAAAAAGAATTATAGAGAAACTGAAGATTTTTCTTATTACCTTCCTTCTGCAATATCAGTCTTCAACTGCAGAAAGAATAAATGCCTGGAAAAGATTGTTTTGGAAAAGAAACAAATGTGCATTTATTTTTAAATTGTATGATTTAAATAGCTACATATATTAGCTTTATTTCACTAGATTTCCCAGCAAACTATACAAACAGATGAACAAATATTAGTGGCATTTACAAATATGCAATCATACACCCACTCACTCTCACAACATTTTTAAAGCTCTTTGGCAGTCTCTACTGCAACTCCAGGGCCACAGTATTAATGTCGCAATTAACACTACGAAAACCAAACCACTACTGAACTGGGCTCTTTTTCTCCCTGGAATACTAATTTTGAATGCAACTTTAAAAAGAAATTAAAAAAAAAAAAGGCAAAACACCCCAAATCTCAGTCAAGGTTGACTGTGACAGTCTTTCTTGGAGATACTCAGTGGAGGATGAGACATTTCTCTAGCAGCATATGCTGACAAAAAGCTCTTAAATGATTCTCTAAGACTAGTTCAGTCTTCCTCTTATTAGTGCGTTTGACAATGTTAGAGTGATGCTGAAAAGTGGGCATGTGAAGAACCTTAAAGAGCAGATCTTAGAATAATTTCAATTTTAAACTGCAGAACAGCTTAAAACTGCATGATTAACAAATACCAAAACAGGTCAAAAGCTAAATTTTCTTCAAGAACTATAATTTCACATGTTGTACTATTTATATTCCCAAGTCACTGAAATTAATAAGCAATGAAAGTGCTACAGAAATGCCAGATTAATGGCCAGATTAACATGTGCCTTCAAATTCTAAACACCAAATAACAGGCACTGAACAAAACAAGTATTCAACTAAAATCTTGTGAAAAATTAATTGAAAATTGCTTATAATGTACCTCACCACCCCAAAACCTCAGAGATAGGTTAAAAAATAAAACTTTAGAGGTCTACTGTAAACTGAAGCATTATATATCTTTGCATGTTATAAGTAATGGGCAAACTAGAAAACAAGAACTGTTATCTGTTCTTCCCCCCCAAAAAATAACCCCCACCCTCCCACACCCTCAGCATTAAATCTACTACACATGTTCAAAACTGACTCAGTGTTGATACAAAACTTCTAAGATAGATAGACCTAGGGCATGCAGACTCAAAAAAAGAAAAAAAAAAAGAATTTAAGATGCAAATAAACGTACTTTATAAACCCACATATTTGTACTAACTTATGTTCCCGCTGTATCTCGGAGTTGTAGGCTGTGTGTATCAGAAACTACTCACAGGCATGGCGACAAGCTCTCCATTCCAAATGCATTCAATACCAAGAGTTATACAAAGTTATCCATGCAATAAAGCATAGTTTGCCAAGCTTCAGACATGGGCAAGACATGTTCCTAGCTCATGGAAGCAAACATCAAACAGAAGTTACCTGGTTTGTTCTTGCTGAAGTGTGTTAGGATCAGGTATAAAAAACCTTACACGAAAATGAAGGGTGCAGGGAAAACCTCCTGCAATATTTTAGAAGAGTAAATCAATTTTTAGTTTAAAACAGAAAGAGCCTAATATTTTCATTTCTATATTTACAGAAAAATTACATGAACAACCACATAGAAATCTCATGTATTTTTTTCATGAAACTAAAAGAAACTATGAGCAGTCTCTCCTGATGCCCCTACACCAGCTTTGAGAAGAAAATAATCTCAAATGTTGTTGTAATGCTTTCATTTAAAGTACTTTGCATATGCTACTTTGCATAAAAGGCATTATTGAACTACGCTTGCCTCCTAAGTATTAGGAGAGAGAAAAGCACCAAATATACTTGAGGTGTCTCAGCTGGGACAGTGCTCAGTTCTATCTTACATATAAATACATGGAATTACAGAAGATCACCATGCTAGTTTTGTGTATGAATTGCAACAAAAATGCATGATCTGTAGCACAAGGTAGAAATGAGAGTGCTGAAAAACATAGCTCAGGTGTCACAGCACAAACTGGGACAGTGTCACTCAGTCCTCCTAAGCTGCTCTCCAGCCAGGGTTGTGCTGGCAGGCCTGTCCTTCTTGATAAGCATTCTATGTTACCCAAAGCTGTATAAAACAAGACATACTAGAACAACAAATACACCTGGAAGGGTGCAGTGGCGGTTTTTTTGATTGGTTGTTTTTTAATAGAAATGCATAAACTTGGGGTTTCTTATTGTACATGAGACAAGAAATTGCCAGAACCTACACATGAAACTGGCTATGCTTCCCTCAAAACCGCTTTCCCTTTGCTTCCCTCTCAGGAGGAATTCACTGGCACCACAATATGACTACTGCTTCCACGGCCACCTAAGCACGTCTAACACTGCTCAGAAACCAGGTTTAGCTGCTATTACAGCATGAAAGTTAATGATCTACAAGATCTTATTTCCACTCAGGTAGGAGTAAGGAGAAGTAGAAGGACCTGCTGAAAAGACTGGCAGACACAAGACTAGCTCTTGAAGAAAATCTACCACCTGGACCAAATGTGTTCTAGTCATAAGAACTCAAAAAAAACAGGACTACAAAGTTACAATAAAGATAGTAAAAATAAGTCTTACCTTTTAACTGTTTTCTAATAGGTTTGCTTGGTTCAAGCCATCGCTGTGAAATGAAAAACTATTAGATAGATTAAAAATATTTACAAGTAAATACGGTTTCTTTATGTGCATGTGTGTGCATGAATATGTGTGTGTATACTTACATGTGTACATATTTATACACACATATGCATGCACACACATTTATTATTTACTATACTTACAGGTGAATCTACTGAAGTTTCATTTTGCTGTAAACCAAAATATTCCTTCTCTGCCACACCCAACTGGTTATAGGTCATATCCAACAAAATTTGTCCAGTGTCTTGTTTCTGAAAACAAGAAAAGTTTAGACGTGAAACCCTTAAGCATCTACAAATTTTAAGATACAATTAATTGAAATAAATGTTTTTGGTTTTTTTCCTAATGTAACTCATGGATAAAAATAGCTGCTAATTCATCAGTTCAAAGTTTATCAGCAATAAGAACTTTATTCTCATAAAGGTTTGGGTTTCTTTCCAAAATACATTAAGGACATGAAATTTCCTAATATGAACAAACACATACTCCAGCCCTTGATGTGAGTGCAGCAAATTAATTGAAAGCAGTCCACCTCTCCCTCACCCACAGTAGGAGCACGGCCCTTCTCCGGAGCAGTAGCCTGCAGGGACAGCTTGCAGACACATGGGGCTGCTCTGGCCCCTGCTGTCACCACCAAAGCAGTGCGATGTACTTCCACATTAGCTGACAAAAAGCAAAGTAAGAATACACTACGACGGGAAGAAGGAGGAGGAGGATGCTGGGATTCAGCCATAAGATCCCTTACTTCAGCCTGCACTCTCACCTGCCCCTCAGCATCCACATGCTCAGCTGCCATTCAGCCACCCCATTTTTTGCCTAGATGACCCCCATGACAGGAATCACAGAAGAACTGGTGCAACACAGTATCAAACAGGCAGCAGAGATCAGAAGTGCAAGGCTGGTATAATTTCCACCTAACCAAAAAAGAATCTCCATGCCATGGCATTGTGGAGAACTGATTAACCAACTTCTGCCAAAGAACACCATGAACCAATTCTATTTTAAAAAACCACTAAACACAGAAAGAAACAAACAAAACCCCCTCAACAAGACTGCAATCCTAAATACACTAATAAGTGATAAATAGCTTGCTGTATTGGGTTTGTGTTGCTAGATTTTGGTAGCAGGGAGGCACCAGAGCAGAGATTCCCCTGCAGACCCTGGTGAAGCAGGTGTGCCCCTGCAGCCCCTGGAGTTCCACAAGAGAGCCAGAGATCCATCTGCAGCCAGTGGAGGATTCCATGCCAGAGCAGGTGGATGCCTGAGAGGAGGCTGTGACCCCATGGAAAGCCAGTGGTGGAATGGGCTCCTGGCAGGGACTTGCAGACCCATGAAGAGACAAACCCAGACTGGATGAGGTTTGCTGGTAGAATGTGTGACCCTGAAGGACTGCACCTCATGGAAGAGTGATCCATATTGCAGCAATTTGTGAAGAACTGTGGCCCATGGTGGGAAGCCGGTTGGAGAAGTTTGTGGAGAACTGTCTCCCATGGGAGGTACCCCACACTGGAACAGGGGAAGGACTCCTCTTCCTGAGCAGTGGGAGAACCAACCTGTGGCAAACTGACCAAAACTCCCATTCCCTGTCTCCCTGTGCCACTGCAGAGGAGGAGGTAGAGCCTGGGAAGGAGGGATGAGTGGCGGGAAGGTGTTTTTAAGATTTAATTTACTTCTCTGATTTTTTTTGTAATAAATTAAATAATTATCCCCAAGTTCAGTCTGTTTTGCCTGCAACAGTATTTGGGGAGTGCAAAGCTGTATGGCATCTTAGCTCTAGATTTTTATATGCAGAATTGCTGGACAGGGGAAAAATTGGGCCAGTTTGCTTTTTCCTATTGAGAAAAAAGAAAATCAAAGAAAACAAGATTTCCCAATTTAGTTTAAGCTCTTTTCAAATGTCTCTCTTAAAAGCAGAAATAATCTGCACACATAAAAAGCCTCAATCAAAAAAAAACCAAAAAAAACAAAAAAAAAAACAAAAAAAAACCAAACCAAAAAACCCCAAAGAAACAAAACAAAACACACAAACCCCAAACAAAAACCAACCAAAAACAACACAAAAAACCCCCACAAAACCCCTCCCCAAAAAACCCCAAACAAACAAAATCTCAGAGGAAAAATTATTTGAACTCCAAAAGAAAAGCACTTTATTCTTGAACAAATTTCTTAAAAATTCAACCGTGGCTTTATTAAGTTCTCATTTCTTAAATAGATTTCTTTATTTTTTAAAATAATCTCTTGAAACAAAGAACTTAATGTACAAGCATGATATTGACATTTCTGCAGCTGGCCCCAGTCTTCTTCAGTATATGAGTGTTCACTTACAAGCCAATTGAATTCTTTCTTAAACCTTTTTTATAATACAACAGTCCAGTAAGTCCTGTTCAGAAGACAGATTTTTATTATTTTTTAGTACAGTACATCACTGTTGTGACTGAGTGCTTTAAACAGCAACACATTCCATAGTCTTCCCCTACTCATAGGAGCATTCTCCCTATTTAAAAAGATGGGAAAAGAAAAACAAAATCTCAAGCAAAGGACACCCACTTGGCCCATCTTATTTTAGAGGATGGAATATTATTCAACACTTTTTACTGCTAGAGCAGAACTCCTAGCAGCTTATTTGTGAGTTGAATGCTCAGTGTTACTATATCAGGCTGTTGGTCCCCTCTGAAAAGCTGTGCCCATTTTTCTTCACACGTGGAGAAAACAGTGTAGGCAACATCCAACTGTTGAGACTACCTTTTCCTTTCCAGCAGTCTCCCATCTTATTTAACTTTCAGAGCAAACAGTTGACGTCTCACAATAAATATGAGTCCACACACGCCTCTAAAGGCTGTGTGGCCACTAAGAGCAGCAGCTTTGTCTCCTCCTCCTCTACCCCAGCTGCACATTCCCACTCCCCACCTTTCAAACAGGCTACCATACCCTGGCATAGTCAAACGCACAGCACTGATCAAATCCCACTTTTTTTCTGAAATAGCATAGGCCTAAAATCCAGCTTAGAAACTGAACTCTCAGTGACAGGTTAGGACCACGTAACCATGCATTCCTTGTCACATAAAGCCATGGCATCATGCACCTGTAAGGCAGCTCTGTCCAGCACTATCAGTGACATTGCCTCCACCACGCAGACTGAGATTTGTACACCAGAAATTATCCATATATATCCACATATATCCATATATATCCACAAGAGGGCCCTATGGAAACAGCAGATGCCACTCTCTGAAATAATGGGCATTTCCTGACATCAGTAAGTTCATCTTTAGCACTGATGACAATATTCATTTCCTCAGGGTTGGGTTTTTAAAAGCAGAATGTTAAAACACTTTCAAATGTCATCATGACACCTGCAAAACTCAGAATCCTAATTGCACACCTACGGTGTACACTTTTGACAGCACCTAAATGAGCTCCTAAAGTTATATTGTGACCAAAAGTAGTAATTACAGGGGATGGGACAGATACTTTGATGAAAGAAGCTGTTCAGGAATCTCAGGTTTCATTACAAATAGGGCAGCACAAGACCACAGAGGGTGGATTCTTCTGCTAATTTTTGGCTTGAATTTCAACATTTCTTACTCCCTTTGGTCTCCTTTCTTCGCAACAGCATTATCTCCTAATTCCTTTCTCAATTTCCATGCTTCCAATCTTTCATCCCAATTCAGATGGCTTTACCTTCTCTCTCCCCATCCCCTCACAATTGCATTCCTCCCTCTCCCCGAGCATATATGAATTGCTAAGCCTTCTCATGCTTCCCTGCAAAGACAAGCAAGCTCCCTGCTACGACATTCTTGCTCAGCAGTCACAGTTCTCTCTTTGCAACGTTCCCATGGGTCTTCCAACCCTAAACCCAGCTGTTCAGCCAGCACTAGTCTCATCCACCTACACATCTACTTACTTCTCTTCTGCCTCTCCACATTTCCTGGAAAAAAATAATTTCCAGCACTACTTTTAAGTGGTTCCAGTTCTTGCCCTCTGGTATTAAAAGCACAGGGTTTTTTTCCCCAGTGCCTAGATCAAGCACCCACTCCAGAAATCTAAGCTGAGTAAAAAATGTTATTTTAAATTGTTCAAGTCTTCTTGTTAAAATTAAAAAGGTTTTTGTTGTTTTTCAAGGAAATGTTTCTTTCCTTAACTTTGGCATTGTTTTAAGAAACACTTGAATTCTTTTTCAGTCTATGTACCTAGAAATGACCACACAGCTCATGCTGCACAATCTTCAATTTACTTTGTACATTAAGAGTGTTGAGACCTGGGTATAAAGTGAGGCAGGCTAAGCATATCACATCACCGCCTCTGAATTTTGACATCCACTCCAATACAATTCATAGCCACAGCATATTCAAATATTACATTATGTCAAGTGCTTTACAACACATCCTATTTTTGCTCCCCTGTGCCATCATAGGAGGAGGGCAAAAGAACATGAACACGGCTCAGCCATACTGAATGTTAGAATCAAGTTCTCCTTAACCCTATCAAACATTAGAGCAAGTAGTTAAGACATGCCTAAGTAAGCTCTTGCTTTTCTACAATGAAATTTTAAAAATGATGGATTTTCCTCACTAGTCTGCAGCGCTATAATGACACAAGCTCTTAAGATATCCTTAAGAATTTCAAAGCTTTTACTGAAAAGAAACATTTTCAAGAAGCTTGCATGTTTCCACCCTGAAAAGAACTTTCCATTTATTTCACTTTCATCACATCTATAAATCCTTAGTCTGAACTGTTAAAAGCTTTGCATCAGCCACCTCATAACCACATACTATTCACCTCCATTTAAATCCGTCTTCGAATCAATTACACCTTATGTTGCATAGGCCAAAAATTAATACTTAAAGCAGTCATAATTAACACCTTTTACATTCTACCTGTGCCACAACAAGTTCCTACAACATTTAGGGGATTTAAATTAGTCAAATTCAATTTCTAGTAAGTTAAACAACTGTGAAGACAAAAAAAGCCCTTCATTATTTTTTTAATGTCAAATACTGCCTAGAACCTGGGATGATTGAGAATCACCGCCCTAAGAACTGCATAAACTTAAGGCTAAATTGTTAGTTCCTTGGACTAAAGAGGTAAACATGCATGTAAAGTTCTTCAGTTTGTTAACTTCTACATGGTCAGTGGTACAGAGTGACAATTTAAGAGGACAGTGCAATGGAAAAACACACCTCCCTGTCCTCTGCAGAAGCTTTGCCCCTACTTTCTGGTAATGATAACCTCCCAGTTAAGCACCACCTAAGCTTTTGCAAATTCGGTCTCACTTCAGACACAATATCCACTGCCCCTCATGTACTGTTTGAGGTCCTCTCCTAATTTAGCCTTTAACACTAATTTGCAACCAAACAGCCTGTGTCCTTTGGTCTTAAAAGATGCATGAGCTTGAACACAGTCCTACCATTTTCTTTTAATTTCTGCAGTAATTTTACACATAGCTCATTTGTCTTCTGCTAACTCTGTCCTTTTCTCTTCCTGGAATTTATTTAGCCACCTGATAGTCTTATTCAAGTGTGGGAGATTTCGTTCATATAGAATAAAGAGAACAAGCTCTTTTCTAAGGTCCAGTCTTCTGCAGAGCATCCTAGTTTTACTTTCTATGCCTGCCTGACTGGAACTTCCCTCTTTTATCTGCCAGGTGGCCAGGATCCACATGTGACATTCCCTGGAGGGTTGCCTCAATGCCAAGACTAACATTGTTAATACTTCCTTGACACTGGCTCAAGATTCTTGCCTGGTGCATGAAAGTGCTCACCTTATTCAGAACAGTAACACATAAGCAGCTCAGTCTGCAGACTGCCACTGTTCTCTATTGTTTGCAACTGAAAATTGAGCTTAAAAAAACATTACCTCATCTCATAAAAGCTATTAGTTTACACTACTGATTTCCCTTACTGCAATTACTCCTTAGTCAAGATAACTTGCTACCTCGTACGCCTGTATCTTTTTATTTTTTAATAAGGCCTCAAACCTAATATTTTTGTTTTGAAAAAGTTTCAAGAGCAACAGGTTAATGAAATCTGACAGACAAGAACTCTCTAAATGTCCTTGCACTATTTAGCAATTGTTCACCAAGATCTACTGCCACCTCCTCAGTCAATTCCCTTCCCATCCTGTAACGCTTCTAGGTTCCATACACTTTAGCGCAGTATTTTCCCCAAACAAAGGTTGTACAAAATATTTATCCAAGTACAAAGGTTTAACCCACTGCATTTTGTCTGCCTCACAAAATGATTTAAAACAAACATATATATGAGGTTAATCATTTCAGTTCTAACTTTGGAAAAATCTCCCTTCCTCTATTTCTTTCCTTCAGCATTTATTATGAAGTCAGGGCCCACAAAAGGCTAAGACTAACAAGTCTGCTGTAGGGCAGATCATTTTCTCACTGTCCTCAAAGGCATCATCAAATTTCATACTGTCTTACAGCTTTCCAGTCGAGTATACTGACCTGTCTCAATACAAAACTAAATATTTCTTGCCACCCTGGAAGTTCATACAGCAGTTCTTTCAACATGCAGGGACACAGAGCAGCATTAAACTGTCTTGTATTTATCAAACAAAACCGAGTAGGTGACACAGATACAAAATTTCTGCATCATTGCATTTTTCTATGAGTGGTTTAAAATTATAAAGCTCACACCCACAATCATAAAGAACCTTTAAGACTTGTATCTCTGTCCATTTTTTAAAATATACCAATAGTAATTATAGGTGTTCATTTTTAACAATCATATTCCTTCTCAAATACTGGAAGAAGAAACTTAACTGTGGTGGAAGGGAAGGAAAAACATTCCTTACAATTCAAGCTTCAATTCATGCAACTTCTTGAATCACTACAGCTTTATCATTTTATTTCTAGAAGGAAACACTATTACTAAAAGCCAACTAGTCTAAAAGCAAAGGTAACAGGTAATAAGACAAAAACCTTAACTCATATAGACAATGCAATTCAGCAGTGATCTGATGCTGTCAGTTTTATCCCTTCTCAAAAGCCCGTTTACTG
>WEIT01001151.1:0-20496 GCA_013389985.1 Dryoscopus gambensis
CAGGCTAAGGCATTCCCACAGCAAGCCATAGTCACCAATATTTCTACAGTTATCTGTTAAGATGGTCACAAAACACATCCTGCTCATCCACAGTCCAAAGCCACACTGCAAGGGCTGTCTGCTAAAGGGAAACAGGTGAAGCATGAATGTTTTCATATTCCTCATTCTCTTGGAGTGCCAGTATCCCATGGCAGCCCTTGGGAAGCACTTTATGTCTATAAGAATAGTTCATATCATTTTTTCACTTTTCAGAGTGATTTCAGTCTTTTTGTTTCCCCATTGAAAATTCTCTAGCTCCTGGCTATTTTGGCTTCCAGAACTGATATTCTCACAAGGCTGAATGGGATCTAGGGTTCCCCCAAACCTCCATTTGTAAATTTGATGCAACAGAAGAAAAATATGTTACAAAAACTGTTTATGCCTACCTTTATAACTTACTGTCATTGCCAACTTCCTTTTAAAGTCTTGTACCTGTCTGTGGTGCACTTTTCTTTCCTCATTTAACTATGTAAAATTGATTCTACTTCAAGACCATCAATGAACACTTTCTTTTCTAAGGAAGGAAGATTGAATCGTTGCATTCACAGGTCACAGTGTCAGAATAATTTGACATTAGTGTAATGCAAGGAGTAGGCATATTGAGGATAGAATCAGCATCTAGGCAGAGGGCTTGACTCTGGTGAGGTGAATAAGAATAGGAAGAAGTTTAATGTCAAACAGAATAAAAAAAGAACCAAGGGATTGTCATAAGATGATTAATAACACAGTAAGCTATGTTATATAAAAAATAGTTTAGACACCTTACTTAGATTAGGTACCTTTGAGATAGCTACTCTTCATAACAATGAAACTGCTGTAGAAATCACAATTTTTAGGAGATAAGCATACATGAATGTTTTTCTTGTTTCCTAGTGAAGTTAAAAAAAGTGACTAATTGGAATTGTTGCAGTGCTTCACAGGTTAACTATAATTTCATTTAATTGCCAGAAAAAAAATTTGTTCTCTAGATGAGATTAATATATAATAAACTGTAGGTGGAAGTATAGTAAGGTAAAAATCACACAAGTTCAAGGACTTTCTGTCATGCTGATGTAGAAATAACAATTCTATAACTTATTCTTCCTAATGATTTTTTCATATAAAAACTGTGTATAATGTATTTTTCTCTGCTAATTATCCAGCCCTAATTACTGTTGAGGTAGGATTGTGAGCATGACAGAGCTACAATCTCACCTTTGCAGACACCTTGGTCTAGCTCATATTGATGTGTTAGCATTTATACTGGCCCTTGGGCAATGTGGTGTGTGCTAAAGGTGTCTGACGTCAGTACCCTACATGACTTGTGACACTCCAGTCACAGCACACTCTTAAAGCATCTGAAGGATTGGTACCAAGTTGAGGTTGGGCATCTACACTAGCAACAGGCTCCAGAGCCAGACGGAACCTTTGGGATCACCCAAAAGCTGGTGGCTGCCTAGGCAGACTGTTTGCAGATTGCCTGTAAAAAAGTTTGTAAAAGTGAGGTGGCTGCTTTCACTTTGTGAGACTAGTCTTGGACTCCGCCTTGTCTTCAGCAAGGCAAAGAAGCAACTGACACTTATATCAAAGGTACAGAAAAGAAGAACTAAAAATGCTGAACTTTGTAACCAGGGAAAAAGCCATGATTTGGTACTGAATCTTCAATATTGAACCTTCAAGAAAAAAAAAAAAAGGCAAGTGTTTAATTAAAATAAAAGCAACTCCCAAAAGTTTCTCATCTGTTATGTCTCCTCTCTGTCTCTTTGTACTAAGCTGCTGTCTCAAGGCTTATTCTTAACTTGAGTGGAAAATTCTAAACAAAAATGAAAGCTTTGTCCTCAGAGAGTTCTTTGCAGGTCATTCAGCCATGGAAATCTGTAAAATTCCAGCAGCAAGAGAGAAAGACTAATTAAAACAAAATACATGTGTTGTGGTTTAGCACAGACATGTACAGGATTAATTGTTTTCGTAGTCTAATTTCACAATTTTACTGCAGATAGATCTTTTATAAGTTCAGTCCCCTATAGCTGTCTATTTATTAACTCACAGTTTCTTGAACATTGCAATAAAATATAACTCAAAAAGGATCTTCATCTATGTTCGAGGAGTCTCAGGAGAACAAAAGCTCTTCATTTCAATTTCTGACACTTGCTTTTGTGGGACATTGCTTACTGAGAGCTGACTGAGATACCTAAAAATCCAAAAGCTTTTTGTTTCATTATTCTTACATATTTTTCTCCAAAGGATAATTAAAGAGACCTTTCTATGATCACTTACTACTTTTTTCATGTTCTCCCAGCAGCCTTAGAAGAGTTAAAGCATTTTGGACAATCTATATTGAAGAAACACATCCATTTTTAGACATCTGTTTTTAGGCATCGATACATTACTTACCATCCCAACTTTAGCTGCTATTACTTGTACTGAAATTTCATACCTTATTGTAGAAGTTTTTAAATCCTTACAGGTAATCATCTCACCTGCCTTTAAGGCATAAAAATATGATAACTGATTTAAACTAGTCAGCTATATTACCTTTTTAATGAATCAATATTATCCCTAAAGAGAAATATATTCTTGAGTGTCTATAGAGAGCTCCCAAGTGTACTTTTGAACATGTAAAGGAAGGAGTTCAGCTGTGTTTTCCCAACTTCCACCAAAGACCTAATTGCTGATTCCTTTTTCCTTTCTTTGCTTTTTCAATTGAAGAATCTTCCCGGTTCATGTTCTGTATTTTGTGTCTTACAATATTTGTGGTTTTCACAGTGAATGAGCCCTGTCTATGGATCTAATACAGCAAGAATAAAATCACAAATTCTTCTCAGCAGGGGTGTATCTGGGCTCAGGCGAGAAGCAAACATTTAGAGCTGACTGTTCCTATCACTAGTGCTATGCTGATGTGGAGAGACATGTTCCTAATATCTTCTTTATGCCTAATGAACTGAAAAGGCAGTAGGGATGTCAGATGCTATGACTAACACAAAAAACTAAAGCTACGTGCTATCTAACCTCTGAATGGGGCACTATGTAATGGCGTTCCCTGCAGCTGCTCTTTTTCATTAAATAAAACAATGTTTGTTCCATGACAGTGGTAATTTTTAAAGGAGTAACTATGTCCCTGTCTGCCTTCCTCAACTGATTGGTGATTTTCAAGCAGGGGTCTTCAAGAAATATAAGTTTTATAAGAATAGGCACCTGAGAAAAGGAGCAAGTTTTTTAGTGATCAGCTTTTTAATGGAAACTTCTGTGGTGCCTACAAAAAGCAGCTCAAGTTTGTAGCTTCTGCTTCCTGGAACTTTCATATCTTTCTATGGAATAGCTGCAGATCTGTTTCCCATTGTGTGTCCCCACTGTCACTTTAGCTTGCTACCTCCTTTTTTTTTTTCCCTTGGATTCTCAGCACACATACTGTATGCCTGTAAATTTTTGTCTGGGGTTCTGTCT
This sequence comes from Dryoscopus gambensis, assembly GCA_013389985.1. Taxonomy (NCBI): domain Eukaryota; kingdom Metazoa; phylum Chordata; class Aves; order Passeriformes; family Malaconotidae; genus Dryoscopus; species Dryoscopus gambensis. The sequence goes on from WEIT01001151.1 coordinate 3,463, forward strand.
GGAGTAGCTTCTTAAGAGAATAAATTATTAAGTTCTTGCTGATATGAGAATCATCATTTAGGACATTACATTCCTTATTTATCCCACTGAAAGTTCAACCTTTGGGAATTGTTTGTCTATAGCCTAAGATTCATTTCTAACAAAGCTGCAATAAGTAAAAAATTATCTTTTAAGTCTTTTAAGGAAGACTACCTCTATAGTGACTTCCTGCATAATTCAATTATTAAAATATATATTTATTGCTTATTTTAATGAGCCCAATTGTAAAAGTTGTATCGGGACTAGATCATGCAGGCTTAAACTTGGGCACAAATCCATATTAATACAAATTGTCCAAATGAAACAGAAAAATCCATTCAAGGAAGTGCATGTGATTGTTTCTGTAGCATTAACTCTTAATTACTGTATTCAAATGTAATCTTATTTATGAAGATTAAAAAATGCTGGTATGATTTTCAGAACCCAAAGGACTTGAAACTGCACATCCGTTTTGAGTCTCATGTACATGGACTGCAGCACAACATTGTTAGCTCCACTCGCAATATCTGCAATTACAAGCACAAAAACTCAGCTGTCAAACAAATTAAACTAAGCCTTGCTGCATAAAGCATGTTATTTAATCTCCACAAGCTGCTTGCCACCCATTGTGATACAACTACATTAATGCATTAAATTGTGATTTTATTTTATAGCNCCCTAAAGAGCAATGATACACTGACGGCTGTTTTATCTTGATGTATGAACATTATTTTTTAATTTTAATCTGAGGTCAGACACTCTTTCATAATCAACCAGAACGTGCAGCTACTTGCATTATTAAAATTCTACATCTTGTGTTAACAGTTTGGGCTAAGGAGAAGTGTATTTGCAATAGGAATGGAAAGATGTGCAGTCCTTTCGTGAGCTCGTTAAAGATTATCCAACAAATATTATTTCTTCCTATCTTATGTCTTCTCAAACAGCAGAGTACACCTGATTTGTATTTGAATGGTAATAGAGCAGTAATTACTGGTGCAATCACTGGTCCCTCAGTACTGCTTGTAAATCTTCTGTGAATGCAGACATAAAATTAGTTTTAAAATTTTTACCATACAAATAGTAAGGTGTATGTTTTTCTTGTTTCCAAAGGAAAGTTAAATGGGCTTGCCACTTCTTAAATATCCTGCTGCTCCAAATGCATTAGTTAAGGAATCAAAGACTCTCAGAGCTTATCTCCAAGGTATAAGCTTCCTTTCTGTCCCATTTAAGCAAAAGTGCTTAAGTGTGCACTAAATTTTTAATAGCCTTTTGATTTGAGTGAAACTATTCTGTAGATATTAATTGAATTTTTACTAAATTGTTCATACACTTTCAATCCTCCCAGAGATTTCTACCTCTTGAAAGACCATATAAAATGGGCCAGATGAAAATGTTCCTTAGCCCTGTGCAAAACTAGCACAGTGAAATTAAGACAACGTGGCGTGTGGGATCCCTTATGCTGTAGACACATTCTTTCTTGGGTTGCAAAAACTTTAGGACTTAACATGAATGGAGCAGTGTTTCAGTCTTTGTGGGTTTTAGACTCTCAAGAGAAGACAGCACAAATTATACAGTTATACAGTTCACACTTACAGATATTTCTCTGCATCCATCAGAAGCAGAAATATGAGAGTATAAATTAAAATGGGACCCTGTTCTGAAATGTAATGCTTAGCTACTGTCATGGAAATCCCTTCAGTTCTGGTTATGCCACATATTTGAGTGTGAGACTGAAGCCAGTAATGAAGCAAAAGAGATTGCTTCAGTTTTAACCATTTCTGTCAGTGCCACTGACATGAGGTTTTCCCGTCATTTTCCTATGATTTTACAAGCTTGATACCTGCATCTTAGTACAAGACAGCCAAAGGTTGCTCTATAATTATCCTTAGAGGGAATCTATATGAAGTCAGTGAAATTATGTTAGGAGTCTTGTCCACTCTACTACTCTTGGTCTCTGTGCACTTTATCTCCATCTCCATGTGCTTTGCCAAGTTCCTTTTCTATTTTTAAAGGCATCTCGAGCTGAAGAAACTCTGCCAAGCTGGCTGGGCAAAATGGGAATTTGAGGTTAGATACCTGCCTGCAAAGGTGAATCAAAAGAGCACAGCCCTTCCTTTTCCATAATTTTAAAAGAGAAGTTTAGTATTTTTTCTCAGAAAAAAGTCGTCTTCTTTAGTAGTGTGAAGGCTGCAGAACATAAATCAATAGTTTTACTGGTATTCCAGTTCCTTCTCAAGTTTCAATAGCAAATAGTTATTTTTACACAAGACCACCCTCTAGTCTCTCTTGATTTACAGTGATAAACTGATATACTATACATCTTGCAGAGTAAACTGCAGTCTTTCCTCAGGTTATCATTCTCCTGTCTCCTGTGAGAACTGAAGTTTCCTTTAATCTACTTTTTTTCACTGTTCAATCACATTTCCCTTACATGTTAATTCTAGTTCTGCCTATGTATGTGTACTAGGATTGTGCTGAAGACAAAGAAAGTTAGTATTATACCTTTAATTAACAAAATCCAGATAACTAAGTTTTCTGAAGCAAGACCACTTCTGAATTTTGTACCTATTTTTATTAAAAGATGACTCAAAACATTTTACACTGTCAATCACAAACTTCTCAATTGTGAACAGAATTTCTCCCATGCTGAACATGTAAAAGAGTATTATGCTGGTCTGTTTCACCTACCACCAATTAGGTTATAGAAACATTGACATTTGTATTGTACGTATCTATCTTTTGCTATTGCTTTTGTAAAATCTCATGTAAGGCAAACACATATTATTTGCTCCTGTGATGAAAAACTAAATTATGATATATAAATGTAAGAGAAAGTTACCGTAACTTGATTTTTTTTCTTGTACTTCAGTGCTAGATTCTTGAATCCTTTGCTGCAATCTCTGGCAGTGGAGATAGAAGGACAGATGGAAAGACTGAAAGGAGGGAGAAGAAAACAAAAGGAAGAGAGAGAGAGGGGAGAGAAAGAGTAAAAATATGAGAGAGAGGAAGAAGAGAAGAAGAGAAAGAGAAAAGGGATTAGTTTTGAGTAATGCTTACAGTGTTGCGCATTTTTTTAACAATTTACTTCTGTGAAGTTGAGCCCAGAAAGAACTGAGGAGGGGGTGTGTTTTAAGATTTAGGTTTATTTCTAATTATCCTGCTCTGATTTGAATAGTAACAAAATAAACTAACTTCCCCCAGCTGTTTTTCCTGTGATGGTAATTGGTGAGTCATCTCTCCCTGTCCTTATTTTCACCAACGAGCCTTTCCTTATATTTTTTCTATACTGCCCTGCTGGTGAGGGGAGTGACAGAATGGATTTGGTGGGTACCAGAGGAATGAAGATCAGTTCTGGGATCTGGCCATTGGCAGTTGGTATTGGATCATGGGAAAGTCAGGTCACTCCAGAGTTAACTTCTCCTTCGCCAGCTCCCCTCAAGTTGTGGGATACCCATCTGGCAGCCCCAGCACCTCGCACAGGGTATGGGTTCCCCTTTTGATTCTTTGGCTGCCCCTGGCAAAGGAAGGCATGAATTGTTCTTCAGAATGTGATACAGAGGGTGCAAGTGAAACAGCACATTGCCCTTCTCAATAAAGAGTCTTGGCAGCTCAGCTGTAAGGGGGAGGATGAGGTGTTTACTGCTTCTCCTAGACACTATCTGCCTCTCCTGGGCAGGAGTCGAAGGTAATCTGTGAAGGTTGCTTTTTCTCCATGCATCAGAGATAAAGAGTTCTGGGACACAGAAGAGGGTTAGCCTTTATCAACTTGGCTTTTCTTTTGGAACTGTGATTTTGAAACAAATCTTGCTCTCAGGCTGAAGTGTAGCTCAGTAAGTTTGCCTTTCTGGCTCTTGTAGGTTTTCTTTAGCGCTTTCATGGCTAAGAGGAAGTGAAAAGAGGGTGTCACTTAAATATAAATTAGTTTTTGAAACAAAAGTGAAAACAAGACAGTGCTGTAAGCAATGAGTATGTGTGACGGTATGCATAGAACAATGGCAAACTTTAATTGGCTGTCTGTTACAGGAGGTCCAATTTTTGCCCACATTTTCCATAATGCCTGGAAGCTTTTATCCCCTCATTCATCCTGCAATATAAAATTGTCTGACAAGGACTGATAGCCACTATAAGACATCCTAAGCTTCTGCATTGCATTGCAGAGGGAAGCCAATATTCTATTTATTGTATTAATTAAAGAATATTTTCTTTCACCATGGTACCTGTTTTAACAAACTATGTCAGAAAACTTTGTTTTTTGGGGGCGAGGGTAAATTGTCAGCTAAAAAGCAAGTATTGTGTGACATTTTTCTGATGATGTCTATTTGAAATTCTATGAAAACATGTCAAGTCTATTCAATGAGATGGGACTTAAACAGTAACTAATATTTGATTATTAAACTACTTTTTAGAATAGCCCATTCCTTATAACCTCTATGGTTTTTCTGAGCCACTGTGGAATCTCAGTCTTTTATATACCAAACAACTGAAAAGAAAATAACACCTAGCATAGGCTACTAAATGAACTGTCTTGACTTATGCCTTGTTATTTTCTTTCTAAACTAATTCTAGCATGAAATGCGAAGTGAATACTGACAGATGCAGAGTCCCATTGCAGTACCCTCTGCATCTATGGAACAATGTTTTGTTTCCCTTTAAAAAGGGAGAGCACTGTGCTGTGGCAGCACTGCCATTGTCTTTAGGGTTATCATATTTTCTCTGTATCATCCAAGTGACTTTGAGTCCTAGTGTGCTGCCGTCTATCTGATTACAAGCACAGCACAGTTGCCACTAACAGATAAAACAAAACCTATTAGAGACTATAAGGCCAAGAAAGCAAACTAAAATTCTAGTTAATTGAAGGCAAAACTTTTTTATTATGCTATCCAAACAGTTACAGCATTGTTTCTCGGCAGACTCTTTCATCTAGCACAAAATGTCATCAATGTTGAAGAGAAAAACAAAAATAATTACTATTGGAGTATTCTCTAGTTGTATGTGAGAATAATTTTTGAGCTGTATAGGACAGATGATACACAGAAAGTGGTAGAGGCTTTAAGTGATTAAGAGATCTATATAAGATGAATGGATCACTATCTGCTTTCCCTCACTATTGCCATTTATCCCTGTATCCCCTTACCTCCCGATCTGTCAGAAAGCTGTATAAATGACATGCAGTGAATTATTATATAGCTATCAATAGTAAAATAAATGAAGAAATCTCTGTGCAGTAAAGTTATTAAAGCATATAATAAACTAATATTGTAATAATATCCTGATTCTGGCCAAGATCAGAGGGAGGGGGCACGGCCAAGACATTGTGTTGTTCAATATCATTTTATGTCATTTCCAGGGGCGGGGAAAAAGGACTCTTTCTTCTGACAAAAAAGGGTGATCCTTTCTGGTCAGGGGAATGTGTGGCAGGAGGGTCTGTCCATCAATGTTTTTTATTGTACCAGGTTGGTGAGCATTTTGCATGTAAATCACCCTCTCTTTGTACACTTTTGTTATTAATATTGTTGCTACTACTGTTCATTTTCTTATCTCTTTGCTGTTTCCAGTAAATTGTTTTTGTCTCAACCCGTGATCTTTGCCTTTTGTGCTTCCAGCTGGAGTGGGAGAGGGAAGCAAGTGCTGGTGCAGTTTTGGTGGGAGCACTAAATTAGGGAAGACCATTCCTAAACCATGACAAATATATATGAAAGTATTATATTGCAAAAAGAATTAGATAAAATACTTTAGAAATTTATAGAATACAAATAAGTACAATCTGAGGCAATATGCATTGTTTCCTTAGAAGAGACAACTGGAAGGTTATAAATGTATGTAATAAACTTTCATATGATAAGTGTCTGTAGACATCTGGTGATTTTACTTCTTATTTATATTCAGACTATCAAGATCCATGAACCATTGATGCTAAATAATGAAAAACAACCACACAAAAATAAATAGAAATTGCCTTGTATTTTCTTTGTACTAAAATGAAAGATAAACATGCTGTTTCAAAAAGTTGTGAGGTCTCTGTAATGTAGAAGGTGTCTTGGTTTGAAAAGACAGGTGTAAGCTAAGGAAGGCAGGAGCCTCCCTTGAAATGGAAGATGTAAAACCCCCTCCCTCCGAATTATTAAGATTTTGAAATTAAGGGGCTCTCAGGCGAAGATATGGGAATAGGAGTAACAGTTCTTTACTAGGAAAATTGAACAAGAACAAATGCAATAGTACAAACCAAACCAAACCAAACCAAACCACTGACAGAGTCAGAAGAATACAACCTGACACCCTGTTGGTCAGAGAGTTGGTAGCAGTCCGATTAAACGGTGGCTGCAGTCCTCCTGTGGTGGCAGATGTAGTTCTGTTGAAGCAGTGATCATGTAGAAGGAATTTTCCTCTGGGGATCCAGTAGAGAAGAAAGCTGCTCCTCTGGGAAATCCAGTGGAAGCAGGGCTGTTCCTCTGGAAGAGAGCTCTGTCCTTTGCTGCAAAACCTCCCAACTTTATCCAGGTGGGAATGCTTGGCCCCTCCCCCTGGTCGGGGCATCTCACAATGGGATTGATGGGCCTATTAACAGGAGACGGTCCAGGATCGAGTTTATCTATGAGTCATTTGTTGGGGCTATTAACAGAAAATAGTCCAGAGGGAGGAGGTAGGGAACAGCCATTAACAAAAGATAATCTGCAGGGAGGCGGCAGGGAACATTGTCACACCTGGTTTTAATAGCTCATGAAGATGGTAATCAGAATACAGATAACCCAGGTCAAAGGCTTTTCAATATCCATATAATATAGAATTCAAATAGCTTCACAAACTTTTTTCTGCTGAAAAGTAGTGTATGGTCTTAGATTTGATCCTTGAGGTCACTCTCTGAAGGAATCAAGCTCGTCTTGAGCACAGTCAGATTACACACTGCTCATGTGAGTCCTCCTCCAGAGAGATAAGAGACAGGATCACGTCTGATCCAGATACCGTGGCCCACTGCAAACATGAGCAAAAACAATTACAGTGGGAGTTATTTACCTGAATGTAGGCACCTGAAATTAAGTTTAAACTTTTAGACTAGTCTTTTATTGTCAATAAGAATAAATAGATTCAGCTTAAAATAAGCATCTCAGACGCACCAAGGGATGCCTTAGTAAGAAATAACTCTCCTATTGTGGAGCTGAGAAGAGTTGCAGAGAACTGCAACTCTGTGATGTTGTTATAAACGAGTCCGGATATCAGGAAAAAATCAATCCGCGTTTATTAATCCGCAGCTGGGAACAGGGGATGGTGGGCAGTCCACCATCCCGCTCGACAAAACAGACAAAAAGTAATCCAACAACAGCCCTCGACCACACAAAGCTCACCCCTCTCACTCCAACAACCACCCAAAAAGCCCGCCCCCTTGCCATGAGGCGCCCTTTTTAAAACCCCTGGTCCCATCTCCCAAAAGTCTCAGTCCCCAATAGCCGTGTCTTGTTCGTCGTCTATCTTCGCCGAGGCTTCATGGGATATGTAGTTCTGTTATGGCAGCTACCGGGTCCGTGCCTGGATCCTGTGTCTTCTTTTCAATCAGCTGTTAGTCTCTCCCGTGGTTCCATGAGATGCATCATCAGCTTCTGAGGCAGCAGCCAAACCTGTACATTGCTTAGGCATACTCAAACATTTTATTAGTTAACATACTTTACATTACATCCAATTCTTCAATGTTTATAACAATGTTATCATCCTCAGCCTGTAACAGACCAACTGCCTATTGCCATTAATATATTTGAAAAAACTCTTTTTACACTTCTGGCCAGCTTTGACTCCAGTTGAGCCTTGGCTGCACAAATTTTCTCCCTACCATGGCAAGCAGCATCTCTGTATTCTTCCCACGTCACCTGACTTTGTTTCCACTGGACATACACCTTACTTTTTTTTCCTTATTTCCAATAAAAGAAACATGTTTATCCAAGCTGGCCTTCTGCCTCACCTACTTGACTTCTGACATTTGGGAATTGCCTGCTCTTGTTCCCTTGGGAGGTGATGTTTAAGGAGTGACCAGCACTGATAGACCCCAGCACACGCAAAAACATTTTCCCAGAGGGCCTTACTCAGTAATTCCCTGAGCAGCCTGAAGTCTGCTCTCCTCCTGTCCAGAGATGAGGTTTTGCTGGCACTCTTCCTTCTGTTAACAGCGATTTAAACTTGATTGCTTCACAGTTGCTGTAGTCATCCAGGTTTCTTAGGAATCTTCTATCCTGGGCTGTACGAGCTGTGTGACGCCCTCAGCTGATTTCTGACAAATTGAAGTCCCCCATAAGGACAAGGGCAGTTGACTTGGAAGCCTCCCTTAATTCCTCAAAGAATCATTCATCGGTGTCATTATCCTGGCTAGGAAGTCAATAGCAGACTCCCATGCTGATATCAGCATTATTTTTTTGCCCCTTGATTCTTTACCCAGAGGCTCTCAACAGTGCCATTGTCAGTTGGGAGCTCCATACATTCTAACACTTCTATTACTCACAGTGCCACCTGTCCCTCTCTTCTCCCCTGCCTATCCTCCTGGAGAGCCTGTAACCATCCATTAGGGCACTCCAGTCAGAGGACTCATCCCACCAGGTTTCACTTACACCACCGATGTCAGATCTCTGGGACTTGGCCAAAGCCTCGAGCTCCTCTTGTTTTTTCCTCATGATGTGTGCATTAATGTAAAAACATTGCAGATGTGGTAATTTGTAGCCAACACCTCCTGAAGCATCTTGAGAGATTCTATTAGTGCTTGTTACCTCAAGTTTTGGCACAGCATCACCTTCCTCATCACTGGTGAGCATGGTTTTTTCCCTTACCCCTTTCCGAGCTAGTTTATAGCTCTGTTGATGAGTCCTACTAGCTTCTGTGCTAGAAGTCTTTGAAGAAATGAAGGGAATTGAAGATTTTTACAAGTTATAGGCCCATGTGACAATGAAATCAATGTCATCAATGGTGAAAATAAGAAGCCTTTAGTAGCATTTGGTAAATGTTGTTCTAAATGACTGGTAATTTTTGGTTCATGTTTCTCTCCTTTATACCATAACTGGGGATGAAGAAACAAAAAAATGTTTCTTTAGATCTGCCTTTCCTAATGTTCTCATTATTTCCTTCCTTTATTTTATTTGTGGAGAATAAAGAACTTTTTAAAAATGCTTTGCAGCTTTTTATCAATGCCTTCCTCATTCCTGCCTTGCCTTTAGGAGTGTATAATCTCACCAGTTTTGCATGCATATTGAAATCATTTTATATGCAATCTTGATGCACTGATCATGTTGCTCTGAACAGTTGCTGACATTTAGATAGTTCTGTGGCATCCACTGACAGTTAAATTTGACTTTTTTTTTCTGGCTCAATGGCAGTCTTTTAAATCATATTTTTATAAAGTTCATCTGTATATTGTTAGCCAAACATGTACCTTCAAGTTTATTAAAAAAAAACAAGTCCATCAGACAAATGACATCTTGTCTGGGATGCTAATAGCTAGATGCCTTTGCCAAAATAGGTGACATTATCGAGCAGAGGGTGATATTCTCCACTGGAGTTGATTTAAATTCTATTATCCCTCTACAAATTGGGAATACTTCTCTCTCCACCCTGCCTGCCACCTAGAGAAAAAAAATCTACTCTGTAATTAATAAAAAGGGCAGGAGTTAAGCAGGAAATCAGGTCTCCTTGTTCTTTCCCTGTGTACATGAGGGCACAAAAAGAATATTTGCCTTTACAAGCCATGTGTTGTGCATAATAATACAGGTTGAATTCTCTGTGTCTATGAAGCAACCTTACATTACATCTTGATTCCTTTCCTTTTCATCTGCATCTATCCTTTTCTGGTTTCTCTACTAATGAATACATTATAAGAAATAAGGCAAACAATAAGGTTTTCATGAAAAAAGCTTAACCTGTGCACATTTTTACTCCCTAGAATTTAAAGTTTTCTCTCCATACTTCTGATCCCTTCAGCTATGTTATGAATAAAAGGTAAAAATAAAACAACAGCTTCAAAATTATCTTAAAAAGATAATTTATTGGTTGCAGAAAAATAAAAGTGAAAATAAAAGTGTAAAAAGCCCGGGTGGGAATCGGAGACACTTGCGTGCCTTATAGGGCAATGAGCCAAAGCACAAAAGGCTGGGCAGTGCTGCTGGATGTAATTAATAAAGAGTCCCAAAGCAGGGAGGCTGACCGAACAGCAGCACTGGGTCCTTTCAGGAGCTAGTCTTCGCCGAAGGGAGACAAGAGTTCTGGTGTGTTCTGCTTTTTATAGACTTTCCTGAAGGTCCAGCGCCGCCCATGGTCTGCCCATTTGCCTCTCCTTGGTTGGTTGCTTCTAGGTTGACTTCATCTCTTCTAGTCCAATCAGGTGTCGGTTGGCAAGGCTGATCTCAGCTCCTCTCAACGGCGGGAAAAGTCCCTCATTAGTATGCAAGGTTGCTATGGTTGCAACCTACCGGCCGTTGAGAGTGAGCTAAGAATAGCTTTGGTCCCTTAATATTGCACCTTAACTCGGCTCATGTTAGAGATAGGGGTATTTGAAAATAATTATTATCTTTAAATACAAAGGTTCCAAAATAAATCCATTAATATGAACAAGGTTTACATACAACATTTTAACAGTTAACATTGAAGAAAAACTTTAAATAACACATTTAAACACTTTAACTGGGGATAAGGAGTTGGTATTAATTTAACAGTTTTAACTGGGGATACAACTATTTTCTTAACTTTATTAACTTCCAAACCTGCAACTTTAAGTACTAACAATGTGTAACAACTCAATTTCTTAACTCTTAATTATAACCATTTCTTTAATTAACCCTTTTTAACTTATTAACTATGCAAAAACCAATTAACTCTAATTTTATTTATAACAAGCTATTTGTAAGTATTCTCAGGATGACTACTTGCGTTTGGACAAAGTCTAAAGTTATAGTAACTTCAGAACTCCCCCTCTAGATTTAATTTATACTTTTTATTTTCTACTCATCAGCACTGCTTATGTAAAAGTTAAATCATATGCTGATATCCCATTTCCTTCCTGTTGAGGTGTTCTTATTTCCCCTCCTATAATTAGCATTCATTTAAAATCCATGTTAAAAATGTCTACTTATACAAATAATTAGATATAACAAAAAGTAAAAGGAAAATTGAAATAATCTTGCTTCTCTGCAAACTGGTTCTGTGATGATTTACACACACTGAGAATCTGACTCAAACATTTAAAAGGATATCCACTGTGGATTAAAAGAGAGTAAACTTCACTGAAAAGGTTTTTATAATAGCCTTTGTCTCACAATGATGTTTCACTTGAAAGACTTTGATAACCAGCACTTTCTTCCAAACCTATTCTAACCCTTTCTTCAAGCTTACATGGTATTTCAGAAGTTTTGCATGGATACTGCCTCTGAAAAGGTCAAGAGGGGAAATAGACTATGCAATTGGAGGACGACCTGTCAGTACTGACCTTTTCAAGGAAGAAGAGAAGGAAACACTCCATAATGACAGAGCTGTTTCTTTCCTTAAAATATCACATGCCTGGAATTCAGCATCCAGACTGGCCAGGACTGTGGTGTGGCTCACAAGAGCCACAGGGAGAGAGGGTAATGTTTTGGACCCACACTTCTGCTGATGCTTTTTTGAAATTTTAACTTAAAAGCTAAATACTAATCAATGAATTAAATGTAAAGTTAATATATAATTTCTTGGTTGGGTTTTGGTTTTTGTTTAATGAGAGACTATTTAGAAATCTTAAAACATAAATTAATTTAGAGAAAAGATTCCTTCCCTGGAAATATTGAAAAGAATATATCAATAAACCCTAAGAATACAGAAATTATAGAGTAAGTCAAATGCAAGAATTACTATTTTATAAAGTCTATGACTTTTAAGACAGTTGTAAGCCTGCTTCTAACTTTTGAATGTGTGGAACTTTCAATATTGTATTGAAACACTAGATGAACTATTGCTTTGAAACAATGCTCTGATGGAAACCCACGTAAAGAACTATCTGATGAGAGTCCATCTGGAATTCCATGGCTTAGATACAACTGACTCCAAAAAGCACCAGTAGAATCAATACAGCAATTGGGTTTTTGCCTTTATGAAAACTTTGATTACATTTTTTCATCACTTGGATTTATTTTGCAGACAGTACTTTATTCTTGTCAAATTCAAATATGTTTTATGAAAAAGTATTTTTGTTACATGAAAATCCCCCGTGACAGTTGCTGTGCAGCTACTTGGATGTGGCTTAAACATTGTTTTGATATTTGAAAAACAAACCCAGTTACCATACATTTTTTCTCAAAAAGCAATATGGTGCTCTTATGACTTCATAAATTGAAAGGGACACTGTCTATCTGAGGCATAACAATAAATGTCAGATGTTGCTATTAAACAAAGGTTGCCCTTTATGGGTCTCATAAGATGATGAAGATGGCTACAGGCAATCTGTGAGATGATTATTTTAAAGCAATTTTTGTCTGTTTTTCATTAAATTAGTATTCTAAGCAGACTTCTCCAATTTCCCATGTCTTCTGTTTTTGGGATCTTTAGAGTGAATAGTGTTAGGATCTTATGTAGACTTTGGCCATACATTATCTAAATGTATCCACTCTGACAGGTGTTCACCCATCAATTTGTTTCATTGTTGGCGATGTTCAGTAACAGGAGCCAAATTCAGAGTTTACTGCTATGTTTTTGTATGCAAATCAGTTACTAAAGAAAGGCAAAGGTTGGCAAGGCGTGTTTATTTTTCAACACATGAGATTTGACTGTAGAGTTTGTACTGTGTAGAATGGTGCTCAGTTAATGGTATGTCAGTTTTGGGTGGTGGGTGGAGGGACTATCTTGTGATACTTTCCTTAGCCTGTTGCTAAGTTAGAGCAGTATAATAGAAGCAGAAGTGCATTTTAAAACACAAACAGAATGAATTCTTAAATGTGTACAGATGTGTTTGTTATATTATTCACATATTAAATATGATCAGCCTGGAGAATATCTGGTTTCTTACAGACCAAGATGTTGCCCTGTTTCTCAGCCTTTCTGATTGTTTGCATATTTTGGAGTCAGAGAACTTTACGATTCTCACAGTTTCATGTAAATAACATCTGTTGTTTATCTAGTTGCTTTCTTGTGTTGTACATTCCATTTCCATGATAGAGAAAGTTGATGGACTCTTGGTCCATCCAATGTGATGGAGAAGGTGTTAACCTCACTTTCCAATCATCTGTAGTAGTAAGAAATCTATAAATATTGTAAAGTAGCAATAAAGATACATCTTCCTCTTCGGCTTCTTCCCCTTCTGACACTTCTCCTGTCCAAGCGTCCTTATTGTGGCCCCTAGCACTACAGCAATTGACACAGGACTGTCTAGCACATGTAGGTTTAAGGCACAAGAGTCATCTGACTGTGTATATAAAGTGCAAACCATTAAAATCTTAGTACATGAACAGGACTGGAAGGTTGCCATTTCTGCTAGTGCTATTACTATCACAAATCAGTACTACAGTTAATAGTCACAAAACTCAGTAGAAAACTAATGGTGAATTAAACTGTTAAGGCATACTAGTGAAGGAGGAAATAAACATGATGTCTATTTTTTGTCTTCACATTGATTCAGATAGTATAAGGAATAATTTATAAATTAGTTTTTCCTAATTTCGATATGCATTGGGAAATAGTTTTTTTCCCCCTCTAATATATGTCCTGGAAAGATAAAAAGTGCCATCAGTCATATTTATCTTTTTATTAACATTGAGCTATCCTTGAGTTGCTTGAGTCCTCAGCTTCTAACTTGATACATTTAGAACATTTACCATTGTTGCTTAAGAAAAAAGAGAAACTTTATTTATAAACTCAAACTAACTTTATACTATAATTTTAGTTTGACTTAATTATTTTAACACTCAAATTAAATAAATAACTGTTTCTTTTAACTATTTCTCGATATCAGATGGCTTTAGTTCCTTAAACAGCTTTTACTGCTTTCAGTGTTGAAGTTATGGTATGAGATATAAAATGCTATAAATTGATCCTATCATGAGAAATTTGTGACTGTCCTTCATTTTAGAATTTTAGTGAGAAAAAAATGCAAATCACAGAATGCAAATTTCGTATTAGCCTACTGGGTTTGTTATTGATGAAGATAGCAGTTTTGAGTTAAGTGTATTTTAGTTCCATACTGAAAATTAGTTTGCTGAAGATACATAGAAATTTGACTTAGAATTCAGGAAAAATGGAAACCTTTGTAATCTTATATGTTAGAGACGAAATGGATCAAATTACGTGTTATTTCTTGGAGATATCTGGACAGTAAGGTTTTTTAATAAGAATTTTTTTAATGCTTTCTGCTGCATTTGTGATGCATCCTTTATTTTCATTCTTTATTTTTGTTTTGCCTTTCTATATTGTAGACTCTGTGGAGGAAAGTGTACTTATGATTTTATATGGAACTTAATATCATGAAGATGCTGTATCAAGATAAGTGACAAATAATAGAATCTGCTGTCAGCATTCAACAAGATGAAGGTTTTAAGATATAAACATGTAAGAAAAAAAAAAGAATCACTATCAAACGCAACATTTCTTTTATCCTTTTAGGTATGACATCCAAAACAACACCATGTGCACTTCATTGTTTCAGGTTTTCTGTCTGACTTACAGCATTCATTTGTGTCACATACATTATCAGAATCTCTGATATTTCTGTGACAAGGATTTATAATGCCAGTTTAGATTTACTTGTTCATTGCAAATTCTCTAAAACTAAAGTTATATTTGCTTTTTACTACAAATGGTAAAATATGTGGATAGAGTGACATGAGCAAATGTTCATCTTTTTCATCTCTGATTAAAAGGTATGGAAAAAATATTTCATAAAATAACCAATAGTTATGCTTTCATTCAAACTGTCTAAAGCATAAAAAGAGAAAGTTAGATGTGTCTCTCACCTTATGGTTTCTATTGATAAATATTTAGAAAACATTAGATCAATCGAACTTGACGTTCGAGTATATGATTAACGTTATGGAGACAAGCATGTTGTTGACAAAGCCTTGCAGTAGTATATTTTGATCGATTAATGCCAGTAACAGATATCCTACAGATAAGATTTGAAACACTAAACTGTTCTTTTGTACTTATCCCGTGTAAAATTTGAAATTTTTTTTATAAGTAATGAACTGGATAAAGTTCCAGTACAAATAAAGAATTTTAAAAAGTATTACAAAAAGTGTCAGAATAAAAATGGATAACCCAAAAGTATTTCTATTTTAATCCCAGGTGATTACTGGCTAGCTGTCACCTTGGGAAAGTCTGGAGTTCTGTATACCAGATCTGTCACTAAACTTAACTTGGAAGGAAATAGGGCACATTGTGTGTCCTATTATCCTGTGTGCTAAATATGACAACTTTCATCCACAATTTTGCTATTAACTATTTCTGAAACCTTTTTTTTTTTCCGCCCCCACAAAAGTCCTTTTTTCTTCTCAGACTATGAAATCCCTGTGCATAAATTTTAAGCCTGGGAATATAGCCAGACTTCTGGCAGATCATTCCAATGTAGTTCAATATGAAATTGCCATAGCAAATAATACAGCCTCAAGCCTTTAGTTTCCCTAATTGGGCCATATGAGATGATAATGCCCTTTTTGTCAGGGCTTATTATTTTAAAGTGTGAATATAAGGGGAAAGTCATCAGGATTCATTTTGATTTTATTTAATTTGTCTTGAGTGTTGTCAGAGAGCACTGAATAATTCAGTTTTAGATCCTCAGGGAACAGACCTTACCATCTACATAAGCAAAAAGTAATTTTTCAGATACTTATGATATTAGGCATTAAAAACTCTGGGAAAGAAATTTGAATATTAAGATGTTTGGAATTTATAAATCTCTGATTTATATAACTAGTGTAATGAATATTGCCTTATATTTCTAGGCAGTCACAACTAACTGNTTTTGAGCTAAAATTGTAACTCACAGCTGCAGGTGCATGAGAGACGCGTGATACCCCCAAAGTAGCCTATGGGATGGGTCACTGGGTGCGTGATTTTCTGTATGTAGCCAATCGTGTGAAATCCTTCGGTGCATGGACACTTTGTAAAGGGGATAAAAGGGTGCGAGAATTGTAAATAAACGAATCATTCACCATACTTCTATGAAGATCGTGTCTGAATTCGGGACCTTCTACATATGGATATGTAGCAATTGTTCTCTTAACCCTTTAAAATACCAATACAAATAACCTCATACGTCAATTTGTTAATTAGACCATATGTCTAACAAATACAGACCTACTGTATATTTGCTGTAGTATTTTTGGACACAAAGTTAGAATATGTAAGTGTAGGTATTCCCTAAAGTCTGATTTTTGTTGTGTCTTATCAATGTTGGCAGTGCCATTGGCACAGGGGAACCCTGATCAGGTGTGCATTAGGAATGTAGATGCCTCACAGTGCTCTTGATGCAGATCTTGCCAACACGTGATGCTTATCAGGAGCAACATACTCAGCAAACTCTATTGGTGAATACAAAACAGAGATTATTTCTTGGAAGCATATTGCACTTTAGTAATTACTGACATGCCTTTTTCAATAATTACAATATTGTCACAAAATTTCACAACAATACATTTTATTTTGAAATCTGTTGAAACTCAAATATTGTCTAAGTGTCAGCTTGTCTGAAAAATAGCAATGAAGGATTTTTTGTCTTTGTTTTCGCAAAGAAAGGACTTCTTTCCTACAATTGTTTTCTTATAAAAAATATTTCTGATATATATGAAAATAAAGTGCCAGGAAATGGTGCGAGATAATCAATGAGTCATGGACTTTATATCAACTGATCAGAGACTATAGAGAAAAGGCACAGCAGGAATGGAGAGGAATAGAGTGACAGAATACTGAAATAAAGAGTCACTGATCCTGCAGGGTGGGAAAATGAATATAATGGAGCTACACTCCAACATTTGAATAAACCAGCTAAAGCTGAGTTCTGCACAGCCATTTTGCCATTCAGTCCAGGAGAAATAA
>WEIT01001152.1:22782-65585 GCA_013389985.1 Dryoscopus gambensis
ACTCCTCTGGCTCTCGGGAAAATTTGTTAACCTTCAAGAAAAGTTCTTGGAGAGGAGGGACTTTCAAGTTTTACAAGATGGTGAAGTTCTCTTTAGTTCCTTTAAAAAGCATTAGCAAAGGTCAGATTAACAAGTCAACACTGAAACTAGATACGACCAAGACTCCCAAAACTGATGCAGAAAAGAAAAGAGGTGGGTGGGGACTGGGTGTGGGGGAGAAAGGCCCACAACACAACATTGGCTCTGATCCTTTCCCCCTTGTTGGGCCTGGGGCACACTTGATAAGGTGAAGGGAAATTGTAAAATTAGACCTGGCAACCTACACAGAGAGGCCCAGTGCAAGGCCCTTGGCCTGAGGCAAGCTGAGAAAGTTGAGGAATTGTGGGGGAAAGGGGACTTGGCAGGCTAACTTCCTGTGGCTGCATCCAGGGCTAATTAGTTTTCAGTGTTCTCTGTGTGTTTGAATGGAAATGAGCCAGCACTGAGAGGCACGGGGTGAGGAAATCAAAAACACATGCACCACGAAGGAAGAAGTGGGGGAAGGAAAAAAAAAAACCAAAAAAACCTGTCCTTTTTAGCTACATTTTCTTTTTCAGGAGGGAATCTCATCATTTTGTTCCATGAGCACTAAATCACCCCGGCTCCCCTGTCTATCACATCTCACATCTGCTTCAGAACTCATTAAACATCAAAAGGCCTGCCCTATCAGTTCTGCTTAGTTAGAAGTCTGAGTTACTAGAGTCCTAACCAGGGAAGATTTTGTATGTTTTTAATAATAGCTTAAGGAACTTCTTAGCACCCCATAAATTACTTAATGCAACAAACTCTTCCTGTGGACCAGCAAATGTTTTACAGAGGAGCTGAATGCTGCCTTAACATGCTTGTGGTCAGTTCAGAGCTACACAGCAACCTGTTTAAATGAACCTTTAATCCATGCTTCAGTTTAGGAACTGTTTTCTCATGTATCCTCTCCTGCCTCCAGCCCACTCTCATTTTTACTGCCGCTCTAATTTTATATAACTACATTATAACTTGTATTTCTGTAGCATTTTGATCCTTCAGAATGCCAAGGCAATTACTAAAGCAGTGATCCTAATGCCACAGCACCAATGAAATCTGCCTACTTCTGCCGTACCATTTTGCTTACTTCAAATGCACAGGCACAGTGCCCTCCACTACTGCATGTGCCAGACAAACAGTTCATGAAAATAATTTATATACAGGAAACACAATGAACCCAGTAAAGGCTCCAGTGGGCATTTGTTGTTAAGAGCACCACAAGAGCACTTTAAAACGAACTGAGCCTAGGCTGAGTGAGATCCCTGAGTGCTTGTTATTGAGACAAAAGTAAATCAATTTTCACCAGTACATCCACAAGCTTTTTTCTTCAGTGAAGACACTTTTTTTGGCCTATTTTGAAGTTTTTGTCTGCAACTATATTATCATAAGAACATTTCCATCCCTTTTTACTCGGAAAGCATGGGGTTTGCACTTTTCCTCATACTTCGGAATTACTAAATCACTTTTTCTCACACTTTTGAAAAAAATGTGACCAGTGGTCAGACTTGAAAATGTGAGTCTCATAGGTGAAAATTACAGATGGTAATGGACAAATTAAAGAGAGCCTTTGAACTAAAAAAATTCTGCATGTTCAGCTTCAGCAATCATTCACACTCAATTGATAAGCTTTGTCATTTATTTGCAACTGTTCCTTCTTTAGAAACAAACAACATGCATTTTTTTAAATATTAGCATAAATAAAAGGAAATAAAAAATAAATAACATGACCCTCAAGCCAAGTTGAACTAAAATCATCATGGAGCACGAGAACAGATGTGTACTAGCACATCTATTATAAGGCCCTATGCCTCCACTGGCTATCTAACAGTCACCTTGGTGCAGAAGAAACCACCTGGGACCTCAAAAGTGCTACTAATCTAGAAATCAAGAAAAAAAAATAAGACAATGGAAAGTTGCTACCTCTTTTCTAGGATTTTTCTTGCCCATAAGCTGTGAATACTCCTTACCAAGGAAGACTGCCCTTCCCAGATAGAATGTGTCTGGTTCCTTGCTTTTCAGTGGGGCACGGTCCTGCAGAACAGTGAGGGCTTCTACAGTGGGAACAGGATGGCCACTAAGGGACCACCCACTCCCTTATGCTCACTTCTTCACACAGAGGGTTCTCAGTGCTGTCTGACCAGATCAGATTTAAGGGAAAAGTGTAAAGTTTGTTCCAGTGTGAAGAACCATGAGGAAATTAATAGGCAATTCCTAATCATTTAGCTCTGTTTCAAGATCTGTGTGGTGCTCCCTTCAATGACACTGCTGATAGGACAATTTCACAGCTGTCAGAGCGGCCGGCTGAATTCCTAGGTGATCCACAGCCTCTGTTCATCGTTCTTCCAAACAGGGACCCTTATCTGGGATAAGCTTCCCATAAGAAAAGTCCAAGTCACAGAGGTCCTGTTCAATATATCTGCCTCTGGGGACTGTCTGTAACCCTGCACCTTGACAAGAAATGCAATTAAGACATCAGCTTATAAAAGTACATCAGTGAAATGCAGCCAATCACAGCATCAGTCTCTCTTATGCCATGTCTTTAAGGAATGAAGCACCAAGTTAATCAATAAATGAGCTCCACACAAGGCTGACACTGCCTACAAAGCAAGATGCCAGGGATTAAATTTAGCCCTTGAGAGTTCACATATGTTTAAGCACAGATATGTTCAATGACACACGACTCCAAAACTATTCACTGCTTAAATACTTAAATGATGGAGACGAATCCAGCTTATTACTAGCTCCAAATAGAGACTAAGCACCTTAGGAAACGATGACAACTTGAAGGTAATTATGTTTAGACTGAAAAATGCCTCAGCCGTGGCTCACTCTGTGAACCCACCTCAGACCATAAAGATTCCAGAATCACTGGAAGACTATGAATAACACTAAGATGAAAACTGACCAGAAAGTATCATTGCATGGGTGTATCTTTCAAATAGGTAGACGATGGACTCTGAACCTGAGGACAACAATATCAGCCCTTAGCTGATATTCTCTGGTAAGTCTTACAACAGCTGTAGTCTTCCGCCTGCAACTGCTGTTTTCCTCTGTATTCAACATTTTTATCCTGTACCAGTTTCAATTAAGCACCCCTATGGAGGAAATGACAGGTTCTGAGTGAAAGAAGCTCTAGGGAGTGTGTGCACTTTCCCACTCTTTGATTTCCCCCTTCATGTGGAGCTCACACTGCCTTGGGACGATATTTACTCTTAACTTAGAGTCAAAGAACATATTTGCTTTCTGTTTTTCATTAAATACAGAAGGTTTCACAAAAGAGGCCATTTTTCATCAAAAAATTGTTTTCAAGTGAAAAATATCTAGCAGCTCTACTCCTGACTCTAAACAATTCCTGGCCTACAAGCACATTACTGTGACTTTACAGTTCATAGAGTGTGACTCCAGAAATGAGAAAAATGTTTTCAAAAAGTTACCATGAATATTTTAAAAAAAACTTCAACAAAGTATTTATATCAGAGCTAACAGTCCAGCTGGTAGCCTGCATGCCATCTGAGACAGCCACAGCACTCAATAGCATCAATCTTGCTCCTTTTTTTGATGATGGGCTCTACATTTGCTTTCACTCAGTCTCCTGCTTCATCCTTCATTTTCTATCACTTTAAAATAATTGTCACCAGCATGATATAAGCTGCAGTGTTTTTTTGTCCTCCTTCTGCCTTCCTAGTCTCCCTGCACTTAAAGATGTGCTAGAATAAAGACAACTGCCTAGGCTGAAGGAGGGGATTGAACAGAGGGTACTTGAGAGATGCCAGAGTGATAAATTGAAGGTGCTTGATGCACTGTGGCTGATGTACTAAATGGGACATGAGGGATTGCTCTGTGACAATGCTTTGAGGAGTGAAGTATGTCTTATTTGGGTTCTAAAAACTATCATAAGACGTTCTTCATATGTGCTCAAATTCTTTGCGGCTTCATCAAAGCAAAATCTAGCCTCAGTTCAAGCAGGCAATTTATTTTCTTTCTTTCTTTTCTTTCTTTCTTCCTTCCTTCCTTCTCTCTCTCTCTCTCTTTCTTACTTTCTTTCTCTGTTTCTTCCTTCCTTTCAGTCTTTTGTCCTTTCTTTTTACCCGAAACTTCCCATGTGTCCTTTCTAAAATGACAGAAATACCTCCCTTATCAGCCCAGTGCATGCAGCATATTTGGAGGAACTCACACAAAAAAAATAAAATTGAGTTTATTGGCAATACTACATAGTGGTATAGTTTTGCACATTTGAAAGCCAACAGAAAAAATTTCCCTTCAGCTTAAAACTACTGCATTGCCCATCCCAGAGTTCAGAAACCGTGACTCAAATGCAAGAATATTGTTAGGCTTACTTAAAAGTCATGAAATATACTTAAAAATAATAAATTGTAATGTTTTTAATGTCTTTCTCTATTTTCAGCCTTCACATTTGGCTTTCTTAATATACAAATATGCTATTTTTAGGGACAAAGGATGAGACACACAATCCCTTCTGTGAAAGAAACAAACCAAAATATTACTGTCACATGACACACAGGTAAATAGTGTGAATTAGCAGCATGAAATGAGGTGAAAAGGCACTGCAGAAGTTCATGCTCATTTTAGGAAAACACCAATCCTCCCTTTCTTCCAAGTTCTGTTACAGAATATAAGGTAACAAAAATAAAAAGACATCTGCTCTCAGAATACTTGATCGTGCATTCCATGTTGGCAGGACACTGTGAGCTCGCTACTACATGCCAGTAAGGCAGCCAAAGAAGGCATCGCTGTGCAGGAAGAGAGGCGAGCTGAATTCATTAGGGACCTGCTCACAATACAACCATCCTGCTATAACCGTGTGTCATGATTTCTCTAGAGAGCAAAGCAGAAAATAAAACCGCTGCCTCCTCCAAGGGAGCAGATGCAAGGAGTACAGAAGCAATGCTGTTTGACATCTCTAGAGTGAGTCCTAAGTAAGCAAGACACTGGATATAGAAAGCAGGTGTGATTATTGTAGCATGTCTGCAACATCTGTCCATCTAAATATCTAAGCATTGGTAGTACTTACATCACCGTGATACATAGAAGTCCCACAGTTACTGTTCCACAACATAAAGCCACAGTCCAGCAGCTGAGGGAATTTGTGATTTATTTTTCTCCTCATTTTCCATTCTCTTATTTGCCTTCAGTTGCTGTTGTTGTTGTTGTTATTGTTGTTGTTGTAAACTTTACTGAAGACAGGAGTTTATACATGTTATTCACAGAATGCCAAAGTCTCATCTTCACTTTGCAAAGTGAAAAGAAGATAGTCACTGAGAAATTTTCCTCTTCTGCTCTCAGGCCATTGCTTTCAAGTCTGACAGTTTCCTAAGACTGCCTGTAAAATAGTACAGAAACTGCACACCATATTGTTTGGTCCCTGACAGCAGATAATTTCATCTTTGCTTAGTGCTCATTTCTTCATCTATGTATTACTGTTCTCGCAAACTATTTGGCACAACGTAGTTTACTCAACAGGAAAGAACAGCACTTACAGCAAAGAGCTGAAAGTTAAGGAAGACCCTTATCTGCACATGCTCTGGGGTTTGGTTTTCCCTGGACCAAAGCTATCGTGAATAAATTTCCTGAAAATTAGCAGCACTTGGTTTTGGCCAGACCAAAGTCTTCTGCACCATAATCTCTCCCTTAATAGTAGCTCTTACTCTCAGATACGTTCACTTCAGTTTTGCAGAACAGTGTTGGACCCCAGCATTCTGTTCTTGACCACTAATCTTTACTATTAGGCTGTTCTTGACTATTATCTTTCTCTGAATAGGTTAAATAAATGTCTGTCTGTCCTCCCACAGAATAAGCCCACTGCAATTCCATCTTCTTTTATCCTCTCTATTTTTAATTAACTTCTTTCTTTTCTTTTTTAATTGATTTTTTCTTTTCTTTCTTCTACTTCTTCAGTGTATTTGTGAATTCAGTAATTCAGTCCATGCCCTCTGTCAGCAGAATCCCCTGATTCCTGGTGCCAAACTATTCTGTGCCTTTCACATCCTCTCCAGCCCTCTCAGATGGCAAAGCAGATACCACGTAGTGCCTTTCCTGACTACAATCCCTCTCTTCTGAACAATAATATTATTTTTCTTATTAAGTTTAGGAAATTATTTTGCCCTTCTTTGTCTAAAGAGAATTTCTGGCAGTTATCAGCGTACATAAAGCTTATGCTCCTCCCTAAACTTGACATTTTGTGGCATTCTGCTTGTCCAACCTGACTTTCCTTTTTGACCAGGTGACCCTAATAGTGGGTGAGGGAAAGGCTTGGCTTGTTGTCTACCTGGACTTCAGTAAAGCCTTTGACACCATTTCCCACAGCATTCTCCTGGAGAAGCTGGCAGCCCATGGCCTGAACAGGTGCATTCCTTGCTCGGTTAAAAGCCGATTGGGTGGCCAGGCCCAGGGAGTGGTGGTGAATGGAGTTACATCCAGCGGGTCACTGCTGGGGTTCCCCAGGGCTCAGTGTTGGGGCCAGTCCTGTTTCAGAACTTTATCAATGATCTGGATGAGGGGGTCGAGGGCACCCTCAGTACGTTCCCAGATGACACCAAGCTGGGTGGGAGTGTTGATCTACTGGAAGGCAGGAGGGCTCTGCAGAGGGATCTGGACTGGCTGGATCCATGAGCTGGGGCCAATTGTATGAGGTTTAATAAGATCAAGTGCCAGGTCCTGCTCCTGTTTCACAACAACCCCAGGCAGCTCCACAGGCTGGGGGCAGAGTGGCTGGGAAGCTGCCCAGAGGAAAGGGACCTGGGGGTGCTGGTTAACAGCAGCTGAACATGAGCCAGCTGTGCCCAGGTGGCCGAGAAGGGCAATGGCATCCTGGCCTGGATCAGCAATAGTGTGGCCAGCAGGACCAGGGCAGGGACTGTCCTCCTGTGCTCGGCACCGTCCCGGGAAGTGTTCAAGAAAAGACTGGACACGGCCCTCAGTGCTATCATTTAGTTGACAAAGTGGTAATTGGTCAAAGATTGGACTCAGTGATCTTGGAGGTCTTTTCCGACCTTAAAAATTTTATGATTCTATGATTCTATGATATTCTGATTTGAGATGATTTTGTTTGTATTCTCCTTCTGGCTTGGTGGTTAGAAAAAAAATGCCCATTTACATCTGTTTATTTCCTTTTCTTGCGTTCTCACTTAGGGAAATAAATCAGTACAACTTCCTCCTTACCCTCTTCTGTTCTGTATAGCTTGTATGCCTCATGCTGTCCTTCCAGTATTATGTATGGCTTTAGTACATTTCAAAGTTTGTTTTACTGCATTGCAATATACATTCCTTAGTATCCTCAGAACTACTTACCTGACCCACAAGCTCCTTGTACACTAGATAAATTCAGATGTTTCTATTTTTAATGTTTAAAATAATTCCATCTTTCAGCCGTGTTAGGAGAACCCAGCAGACAATTTGTGTTAAGCAAAACCTTGTTCTTCTTATCAGGTTTAGACATCCACTGGAGGAGCAAACTCATCCATCATGAATGATTTACACCTGTACTTGTCACCAGCTCACGGTCATTCACGCTGCTTTGGTAACACATGTACACAATATCAAAATGAGATCATCTCTTACATGTTGTTTCAATACACGTGAAGTCCCTACCTGTGAAAAAAACAAAAAAACAACTATTAGCTACAGTTGTAAGTTTGCAAAACTGAACAGAGAGGAATTAGCACCAGCCTGACAATCAGACCCAAATCTTCTCTTCGAGTCGTCGCTGAAAGGAATATTTTGCTGAAATCCCCAAAGTCAAAGCTCAGCTACACAAATAAATAATGTAGCAGATCCTGACAGGAAGACGTTCAGCCCAATCTTTTCCAGATGGCAGTGATGGATGGCTGTGTGCTTCTATTTATTTGGTTTCCCAGGCAATGGTGTCCTGCTTTCACTGGTCATCACTTGAAGTGCTTTGGCTTACAGACCGGCACAACAGGCATGTGCACTGCCAGACAGGTATTCTGGTGGGCTTACTCATTGCTTGAATATCATGGCTGCAAAAAAGAAGCTAAATAGTACCACTTTGCCAGGATTATCTTTTCTGGAAATTGCATGTTTTAACTTTGGGACAAACTCACGGCACAGGACTCAAGAAGCCCCCAGGTAAAGCAGAGCACAGACATATGTCACTTGCTGATTGCTGAGATATGCCAGTTCTGAAAATAATACAGTGACCTAAAGAGGGGTGAGAGGCAGAGGAAAGACATCCAAATCCCAAACCACATTGACTGAAAATGTGGCTGTCACTATTGTTCTGTTCTGTAAAACACATGGTACTTTGCATAGAGCTATAAAACAAATGTCCATAGATCAGGGACTCAGGTTATAGAATAATGTGTGGGTAAAAGTGGAGGTGGGATACAAAGGCTTCTGAATCCAGGCCATTCATTTTTCTTGGACATGCTTGAATAGTGAACCAAAGTTATTAGCAACAAACACATGTTTGGTGGCCTAGGTAAAATGATCCATTGCTTCCAGATGATGTTCATTTTGCATGCATCCATACCAGGGAATAAAACGAGAAGTGCTTGCTGCAGGGGTACGTGTTGCATGGTGCTAGCACATTGTGCACAACTTGGAGAAGAGGCTGTAGTTTCATGTGTTCATATAACACCAAACATGGCAGGGCCATATCAGTGACTGGGGCTTTTGACACTGCACCTAACACAGCAATGGATAAATGCAAACTCTTGATACAAGAACTTCCATAGGAAACAGGCACCAGTTGAAACATGGAGACACCTAATGAATGCCTAATGGGAACAAAGAAATTCCTGCTCTTTCCACGGTGTCAACTTGCAAACCTACTTAGGCAGGCATTGTTAGGAAAGCAATGCAGCTGTTATGATAAAACCTCCTTCTAAAGGCAAGCATGCACACTAACGTCAGTAAGTGGACAGATTAGGGGAGGGTTTCTTAAAAAAAAAAAGCTTTATCTGGAATCCAAAGACAGCAGGAAGTGAACGAAATTGGTTGAGGCTGCAGGGATGTGGTCATGCTTCTCTGTGTAGATGAACAGATGGGTGGCAGAATTTGGTATGTGCTGGACAGCTGGGACTCAGGGAAGCCATAGAAATGGGATGATAAGAGTATGCGAAAAGGAAGGCAGACCACGGATTTTGGCAGAGGCTGAGCTGCAACACTGGTGTGCACAGACACAAGTCTTGCAAAAAGCAGTCAGTGCCTACAAGATTTAGGAGTTACCTACAGGGTTGAACCTTACAAATCAACAAACAGAAAAATGAAATTATGAAAACACTGCTAGCCATTGTAATGACAGATAATCTCGAATCAGAAATAATCTGTTGTGCTTGGGTTTTTATGCTGCCTACATTAATTAGGCTCTCCTGTGAGTGCACGCTATGGTTCAACCCTTAAGGACACAACCATATGACACATTTTCTTTAAAGGCTTCCTGAAACACAAAAATATGTCACACTAGTGGCAATGTATGGCACGCAACAGGACACGGAATTTTTTCAGCTAATACAGATTTATTTTGTTTTATCAAATAGAGAGAAATATTAGATTGTCAATCTCTTTAAGCCTACATATAGAGATTAAGCCCTCTCACAGTACTGTTCATGGGCAGGTGAATAAAAAAAAATTAATGATTCTCAGTTTTTCATCCAGAGCCTGGAAAGGAATGATGGCCCTTCTTTTACCTTCCAATATGGTCCTTTTAACCCATCCTACTATGTGTCTCTGTCCTGCTTCTTTCTCACCTTGGTCCTGCTCTCCTCATCCAGCTGCTTGTCTCCAAAAAATTACCTCGGTCCCACAGCATAAAAGAGCAAAATTTAGCCTCAGCCTTTCCACCAGTTCCTTCTGATTCCCTCTCCCACCCTCCCACTGCCATATGCCAAATCACAGCCTCCTGCCCAGGTACACACAGTCCCTGCCAGAGCTCCAGCCCACCAGTACTGTCCAAAGAGATGCCATAGAGCTAAGGAAAGTGAGGATTTCTAAATGGATTGTGACAGTAATTTATTTTATACATACTCTTGGCAATAAATTCATTGCTTGCACACAATATGCTGCTGAGTTCCAGATCATTATTTTTCTAGCCACTCAGCACCAACACAGCAGCTGCAGTTGGCTTGAAGAAGCTGAGGAGTGAGGTGAAGACACAAGCAGCAGCAGCAGCAAGATCCCAGTTATTTGCTAAACGTGACATTTTCATACAATAACACAACTGAAATAAGCATAGGCAAGCTTCTTTGTTTACAATGAGAATTTGAAAGATTATCCCAGTGGACTTAATCCACCCTTCCTGTAGATTAGAACTATAAACTAGCTCATCTTTCAGGATTGTGCTCAAAGCCCACCACAAAGGAGAATAAGCAATCCCACAGGCCAAAGAAGCAGGTGAGAAGGTAGACATAGATTTTGTGGCTAAAGGAGAAAAATACAAGGTTATTTTCACTTCCAGTGCAATACAAGGCACAGAAATCCTATATAAACACTGAAAACTTCTCTGAGCTGGAGGACATCTCACAGACAAACCTCCAGGCATAATGTAAATTTACTTAGTCACTTTAAGAAAAGAAGAATACACTGCATTTGCTGATGGGTTTTTTCCAGCAACTCTTTGGCCGCACCATGTGTCCAAAATTGATTTTCAGACTGATTTTGTCTATCTCAAAATGTGTAAAATTGCAGACTCTTGGCAATTTCTGCCTTTGCCTGAGCTGTTCAATCAAAATCTTCTGTCCGTGTAGTTACCTACAGGCCATCGCTGAGTTGCTTTCTCATTGTGTAGACTCCCTTTGCGGTCATATCTGTAGTAGTTTCTAAACTCTCGTTATTTTTTCATCACCTTTTTGAAGTGTGGACAGCAGAACCAGGCACATTTCTTGTGCCAGATACACATGACCAGTGCTGTTTGCAGAGGACATATGATCCCTTTATTCAGCGTTGTCTGTTTATACACCCAGCGATTACCCAGCCATCACTCACTGGGCTCACTCAGCCATAGCCCTGCACCAAAAGGTCATATTCAGTCATCTGCCACAAGCGGGACTTTCAGAGTTACTGCTTCCCAGCTGATAGGCTTCATCACACCAGCACTATCTTCTTCCTTTGTCCTGCTAGCGTATAGCATTCCATTCACTTCAAAAAGGTGGAACAAAATTACTTTCTTCCATCAGGGTGGGAGCACTCTGTGTCAGCCTCATGCAGAACTTCACAGTAAGACGACTCACTCTACAGCACAGCACTAACTGTGGGATGTAACAGAACCAACCAGTTCCTTTTCAAACCATGGATCTGCATTGGATTTCCTGCTATCTAAGGAATATCCTTTGTGTGACAGCTCAACAAGAATTCTTCAGGATGCACCATTTACATCCTGAGAGGGAGGGAAATAGGACATGAAACTAAAGGGAAGAAACCTCACTATGAGGAGTCTAGGAAGGATCTCAGTACGAGTTATTTCTAGATACAGAATCCTGCTTGAGAGCTCAGCTACGTGCAGAGAAAAACAAATTGACCACATACCACTCAGCCATGCTGTTCATTTACTATGGGTTATATTTGCCATGGAAATTGTATTTTTTTACCTGACTTTTGGCCAACTAGAGATACAACACTTTTCACCACCTAAGGATTTCCACTTGTATTTACATTCCAGCTGGGGACTGTGGAATTTCACCCAAAGAGCTCACCACAAAGGGAATGCTCTGTCAAAACAAGAGCAGAAGCATGAAGAGACTGCCCTCCAAATACCCTATTTAACCTTAGGGTAAGGTGATGCAATTCATCTGAAGACAATGTGCTACTAGCTGATTAAGCTGGTTAAGGCCAGCATTCGGTTCAACTGTTCATGCTCAGTATATCTGAACAGGCATTTAGACACTGGCTGAAAATATATTGGAATTCTGTAACGGGTGTTTTATTATTTCTGCCAATACACTGTAGAAAAACAACTTTATTTCATTCAACCAGAGACATTTGAAGGGGAAAATACACAGAAAAGCCAAATCCCTAGAGACTGAAATCACAAGTTCCAGGAATGGGAATGAAGATCTATTTCAGAAT
Organism: Dryoscopus gambensis; assembly: GCA_013389985.1. NCBI lineage: Eukaryota > Metazoa > Chordata > Aves > Passeriformes > Malaconotidae > Dryoscopus > Dryoscopus gambensis. The sequence continues at coordinate 34,885 of WEIT01001152.1, forward strand.
TTATTGGACGAGAGAGGAGGGGCTCGAATTTGCACAAATTTTGTGCAAAGGGATATAAACTCGGGGAACTCTCTGCTGCTGACACTCTCAGCAGGGGCTGAAGACTCTTTCTGGCTGAAGTCCACATTGATTTACAGTGCTCAGCATCCTATCAAGACAGAAACATGTTATTCTTATTATCCTGCATTCTTTCCTTCCATTCAGTTGTGGAGTATTGATTCCAGCACCATGTAGTCCGGAGCTAGGAAAGATGGCAATCACTAAGAACTGCAATTATATTGATTTTATAGTAGGACTCTTTGCTGAAGACACATTTTCCCAACCAGAATTGTGGATTTCGGTTTTACCTATGTAAAGACCAAAAATTTGAGATGAGCTTTCTCCATTTTGATTTCTCCTATTGACAGGATTCCACTTCAAGTAAACAATCAGACATTAGGTTGGCCAAAATGCGAGTCAGCATTACTCCTATTGACTCCAAGTGACTGGCTCTGCACATTTAGCAGATACGGCACTTGTCCAGTGCAGGTGAAAACAAGATTTAAGTCTGTGCTCCAATTAATAACCATGAAAAGTGGCATTTGCCACATGAACTGCTGGATTTCCAGAAAATACCCAACAGATCTTTGGACTAAGTTCTCACTGGGAATACATGAGATAACGACTGCAAGTGTGGATCAGGCCCTGTGGGGACTTTAGGCAATTTCCCACAATGCAGCTAAATCACTTGGCCTACAGGTCTTTTGGAGAAGTTGAAGATATAATTCTCTCCTTTGCAGAACAAGTCTCTTTTGGAGACCTGTTCTTAGCTGAGTGTTTCTGTTAATACGATATAATACTGCCCCAAACTGAAAGCATAGCATCTGTTTTCCATTAAGAGGTCATGCCCATGACTCCCTTTAACACAAAATGAGACTAATAGACTAAGAAAAAACTCCATGAACACACACTAGCCATATTCCCTGGAAATGCATTGAATCTTGCAGATAAGGCTTCTGTGAGCTCCTGCAAACTCTAGAGCTCAGATTAGCTCTAGACCATAATCAATTTAGATAGAAAATGTTTTTTCACATGAGGTAGTTCAAACAGAATTCAGGCACATAGAAAGGATACTTACAGAGCATTTTGTGCTGAGGAAAATTTCATCTAAGTAATGGGCCATATTCCTAACTATTTCTACAGTATTTTCAGTTTAAAGCTGTCAGGGCCTGGACTGCACTAACTGGCTTTAGTTTCTCTGACCAGCCTTACGCCTGGAACTCTCCCATACACCCTGTACATGGGCCCAGGAGCTTCCCATGAGTTCAGCCCTGAGCTAATTACAGCCATTGCTTGAGCTTTCTTGTAGGGCTGCTGGTCTCCAGAGAAGCCACAGCCTTGCCTGTGCCTGATCTTGAACCCCACGTTTTGGACATTGTTCATGGACCTGTTTTGTCACTACAGACCTTCCCCACAATCACTGGACTCTCTCCCATGGATTGACTTCCTGTCTTGACTTTGCACTTGCTTCATTATCACAAGATTGCCTGATGGACTCTTGGATGCAGCTGACCCTGGTCTGCTCTGCTTACATCATTTAGGTATGGTGGAAGTGGCCTGGTAAACCTGTTTCCCCGCCGGGCATATTACTGTTGTTGGCTTCCAGATTCCCAGCCCTTAGGGAGCAGCTGGCCCTCTGTGGTAGTTTAACTCCAACCAGGAGCCCCACACAGTCACTTGCTTACTCCTCCACCAGCAGGACTGGGGAGAGAATCAGAAGGGTAAAAGTGAGAAAACCCATGGGTTGAGATAAAGACAGTTAAATAGGGAAAGCAAAAGCTGCACACAAACAGAGCAAAACAAGGAATTGATTCACTTCTTCCCATGGGCAGGCAGGTGTGCAGCCATCTCCAGGAGAGCAGGACCCCATCACACCTGGTAGTGACTTGGGAACACAAATGTCGTCACTCCAAACATCGCCCCTTTCTCCTTCTTCCCCCTACTTTACATACTGAGCATGATGTTATACAGTCTGGAATATCCCTTTTGTCAGTTTGGGTCACCTGCCCTGGCTGTGCTTCCTCACAATTTGCCATCCAGCCCCAACATCCTTGCCAGCATGGCAATGTGGAAAGCTGAAGGAGCCTTGGCGCTGTGTAAGTCCTGCTCAGCAATAACAAAAACACCTGTGTATTATCAACACTTTGTTCAGCACGAAACCAAAACACAGTCCCATACCAGCCACTGTGAAGGAAATTTACCCCAGCCAAAACCAGCACACCCTCACTTCCCCCTGACAATACTTATCCACACTAAGAAGATAACTCTTCAAGAACATTTTCCAGTTTTTAGGTAAATTAATCCAACTGTGACTACACAGACTGTTGAAAGGCCCTTCATTGTAAAGGCATACATTTACTACGTGTCCCACTTTGACCTTCATCTCTCAGTCAGAGTCTTGCAATCTAAGCAAAATGCCAGTGTAGCTCTTTGTCAGGACACCCTTTCTTTGTGGTGATAAACACTGTAATTCATAAACATTATATATATTGGACCTTGTAGCAGGTCCAAAGGAGGGCCATGAAGAGAGTAAAAAAACTGGAACACCTCTTGTATGGAGAAAGGCTGAGAGAGTTGAGGTTGTTCAGCCTCAAGAAGAGAAGGCTGTGGGTGACCTTAAAGCACCTTCCAGTACCTAAAGGGAGTTTATAAGAAAGATGGGGCTGAACTTTTTAGCAGGGCCTGTGGATTAGGACAAGGAGTATTGGTTTTAAGCTGAAAGAGAGTCAATTTATACTAGCTATAAGGAAGAAAATATTTACAGTGAAGATGGTGAAACACTGGAACTAGTTGCCCAGAGTGGTGGTGGGTGCCCTGTCCCTGGAAACATTCAAGATCAAGTCAGACAGGGCTCTGAGCAACCTGATCTAGTGGGAGGTGTCCCTGCTCTTTGCAGGGAGGTTGGAGCTAGATGACCTTTAGTGGTCCCTTCCAAACCAAACTATTCCATGATTCTAAGACCAGCATAAAACGGATTCACAGAACAGTGGAGCAGGCACAAGAGGGTATGCATATGAATATATCCATATACATATGAATGCTAGCTAGGCCCAGCCAAAATCACACAGTCCTGCTGTGGAAATGTTGACATCCAAGAGCAAATACAGTTCTGGCACACTGTGGAGAGCACTGCTGCCATATAGCTGCAAACAACAAGTACAAACAAGATACACAGCTATAAATCATAGTTTATGTGACAAAGCAATACCAAGAGCTTCTTACAGATCAGTCACATCTATGCTGCTACTGGCTAAAGCACTGTGTCTGAGACATCCAAGGATCTGGGATTTCAGGAAATACAAAATTACATTGACAAATGTCTCTGCCCACTAACACTTAGGCCACATGACAATAATGCTATAATAACAAACAACTCCCAATTAAGTATTGTAATACAAAATGGAAAATCCTATGCTCTCCTAAAAAAGTTAGTTACAGCACAAACAAGGCTGTGTTTTAATCTGCTCACGTCAGTGGAAATACAGAGTCATCCTGGTGACATCAACAGAGTGTCAAAGGATTGACACACCAGCACAGGTGACATCAGAAACTCGTTAATTGTCCTTTCCAACATTTTGACTGTTAAGTCTCTGCTCAGCACACAAAATTATCAAACTGTGGCAGAAAAGTCTGTTGGGTGCTTTTGCTGCTCAGAGAGTAAATTAAAATGCCTCTTAAGGAAGCAGGTCCTGTGTAAGACACATGGCCTGTCAAAGGGGAAGATGGAAGACTGGGATGCTCATTTACTTAGAATTTCCTTTCTTTCCTCTCTCTTCTCACAATGTTGCTTAACAGGTTAGCCAGTTTCAACTATATCTGATGCAAGTGACAATATTTCACAGATAGTGACTCCAGTCACCGTGACAGCCACTACCTGTAGAGGAAAGCCCTTACCAGTGCTTCCCTGCTGATAGGGAGATAGCAAAGTAAGATTAGCTCTTCACTAACCCCAGAGAATCCATTCAGGAAGCCACTCTTGAAGGCAATTAGAGAAAGAGATTCAGTTCTTTGATTAGGCATTATTAGGCATCAAAATTGTGGTGGATGCCACATGAATACTACAAGTTGCCGTCCATATTCCCTTAGTTCCATAATTAATGGAGTTATGTGTCTTTTATTCTGCTTAGTGATATTCAGACTATATTCTGTAAACACTGATACATGACAGGTTTTAGCAAGGGATTAGCCAATTCAGATAACAGGTCTGCAAACTAGAACTGGGCAAATAATAGTCTTTATTTAGGGAATGCATTTACAGCATTAGCACTGTAAACTCTTAGATCTCCTGAAATGCAGCACACTGGTCTTCAGGGATCCCATGGTGAACAGTTCTTCAAAGATGGACAATTTCCTGGCTTTCTTGATAGTTGAGTAGATTGTAGTAATACTTTCATGTTAATGAGAGAGAAGAAAAAAAAAGGCGGGAATATGATAAACAGATTGTTGGAAAATGGTTTGAACAGCCTATTCATCTCAGACTTCACCTTCTGAGATGCAGCTTCAGATGTTCCTCTGCCTTAATCTAGGCACAGATATCCTTTGCCTAGGTTGTCTACAGGTTCTACCTGCCCTGGAGACTCTTCTAGGAAAGTTCCTGAATTGAATTTACTGGGTTCTCAATGTTGTTGAAGAGCCCAAAGGATACATGGAATCAATTGATCAGACAGAAAATACTAAGTACATCCATACTCCAGGCAAGTGCATACTTGAATTTATTTCAAAGTGCAATAAACGAGTAAGATTTTCCTTGGCTTTAACAACTGAGTGAGCCTACAGCCAGGTATTTCTGAGGTCACTTCCATAAAGAGGGTGGACAAATGCTGGAATTAAGCTTTGAGTCTCAAAGATGTTCTTAAAATGTGGAGTATGTAGAAGCTCACTCACAAAGTTAAGAGACACAGGAACTAGGAACTTGCAACAACAATAAGCAGCTTGTGAAGGTGAAAACACTGTGGGGCTTGCATAAGGAGTATGATGCTGGACCCCCCATGAATCTGGGAGCTCTGGAGCATATATGGAGCTTGAATATTTTTTTCTGTCAGTTAGTGGTAGGTTTTATTTATTTGTGGCTTTTTATGTGTTAGAGACTTCGGACTCCACTTGAGAATACTGTGTCCTGACCATCAGCTGTGGTTACCTTGCTCTTGGAAAGACTCTTGATTAGTGGCAAGAAAGCTGAGTGTTGTTAGCTGATGCTATGAAGGTGAGGGACTGAGCTACTGATTCTGCAAACTTCTTTCAAATCCAGCCGTAAACACGGACAGATGGAGACACTTACCTGACCCACAACTGTGGGTACTTTATACTAATCCCAACAATTAATTTGGATTCTAGATCACTCATCTTTGTGACTTATGCTAATAAAATGTTAATATTATGCCAGAAACAAATTGATTTATCCCTTCTTTAGACAAAATAAAAATTATGTTAAGATCTTGTGGAATGAGTTTGCTGATTTGATGGCAGGCAGAAAAGTCATACAGTGGAATTTGAGAGAAGCTTGAGGAAATCCCATATCTGAATAAATTTACCAGTAGAAGATTCATTAATAGAAGCTAGACTGGGGAGGGGGTGGAGAATAAAACAAACCTCATGGTTTTGGGACTAGTTAAATCTGCACAACTTTATTTCTAGGTCAAATTCATAAAGAAAATGAAAAAAGGATAGGCAGCCACTTATACTCTACATGTGCTTGACTAGAGCAGCTAAATTTTATGCCTTATAGTCTTACAGCAAATTCCTAACCATTCCTCTTTAGCATAAATGAACAACAGGCAGATTTCACATTTCTTGTCCGGGAACATTTAGAATCCATGTTACTTCTTTGTTCAAAGCTTGACAAAGTGCGGAGATAATATGGCAAGTGCTTTCTTGAATGAAATGTGAGCAGAAAGATTGGTCTTGGATAGGCTAAGTGAGCTGATGCCTGGGTTAAAACTCTCTAGAAACTGATCAGAACAATCCTCTGCTTGTTTCTGGGTATAAAATAATGCAACAAACCACCTTGGAGATGATGATGATTTCAGTGAAATCAGAATTTGATTAAACAAGATCCAGATTTTTAGATACCTGCAGCTAAAAAAGGGAGTTATTAGAATCTATGCTTTAGGGGCTGTTTAGGAAGAGAAAGGAATCCAGAACTGTGTATAACTACTTACATGATAATTTGAAGTCAGATACTGTTCTGGAGAAGATAACCTTTCCAAGGCAGAAATTCTTCCACAGATTTCCTTTGTCCTGACAGGCTCTGGCTGACTTTTCTTTGTCCAGATGCTGATGTTTTCCAGGCACTGAAAACAGGCAGATGATGCTATTTGCATACAAGGTGTAAAGAAATGGAGCTAAGGCTTGCTTATCCTGATTCTAGCTCCATCCATACTGTTTCGGTCTTGTTCAGTCACATCAAGAGTGATGTTAGCAAAGAGAAAGCAAAAACTATGCAGGAAGAGTCACAGACCATTTCAGCTTAAGGGTACCAGGGCAGAGGACTCTTGACCTCTCAAGAGTCACTTCAGTATAAACCTCTTTCACCTTGCTTTTGTCAATAGTACAGCACCTGCTTTATAGGTACTTCATGAACGTATGGTCACCTTCATTGTCGTCCCATGTGAAATACACTACTATGAAAGCATGGGCCATGTCTGGGCCTCTTGGCTCCAAACCCATGCCTTGCTTGTGTGGACTTCATTTCACGTCAGGAGTATTCTGGGGTCTGGGACTGATTTTGTTTTGTGTCTTGTGAGACACAGAGACACTGAGACTGCTTAACACATAATAAAATAAATAATAACCCTAAATGAATGTGAAGCTCTGAACTATGAAATGAATAAAAGCATTTTCAAAGGTGCCCTGACAATGTTTTACAGGTTTCAAGCAGCAGCTTGATCCCCCATGATCAAGGCCTACTTTTTAAGTCTTGGCATCTCTCATCCCAACACTTTGAAGTGCATCTGTGCCGAAGAAAACTTGCTGTGTTTGTTTGCTGCTAGTGCGTGTGGTCACAACAGCAGCATCTCCTCTCCAAGGACAAGAGCCCTTTGTCTTGCACACATTCTGACACAGTAAGCACAGGGGTGAGACCGCACCTTTTATCCCAATTTCACACGTTGGCTTCACAGCATTAATAAATTGGTTTCATTTGCCACACATTTGGCAGGAGAATTTTCTAATAACATTTTTATCCCCTTTGAGAACATGAATCACTCGCACGCTGAGTATAAAATTACTTCCCTCCCTCTCCTTATTAAAGTCACCGCATGTTAGCAGGGGTCAGGCACTCAGCCTTGCCAGTGGCAAAGTCACAACCAAGGGCAGGGCTGAGAGGCACGGCTGTAAAGCTCACTGCTTTTCTTTCTTACGGATGGTGGATAACCTATTTAGCACCCACAATATATGGTTTTCTCCAGCTGTCAATCCTACCTGGTTGGAATACAGATTGAGAAAATGTGTGAGATACACCGCACTGCCCACACGGCTGCTGCAAACAAGACCTACATAAAACATGTGCAGCAGATGTTCACTGCTCCTGCCCTTGTGGAGGCCACCAGAAGCTCCCACCAGGAGCCTCCCCACACCTCGGAAAATGGTTCCTTCACAGCCATAGACACCCGTGGGAGCCACAGGGGTTTCACCTGAAAGCATGGGAGGGATCAGCAACAAACCAAAAATGGTAGTATTCACACGTTATATATCCATCTGTCTTTGATTTCTGGTTTGAAAAGGGAAAACTACTCAATTTTTCTGATTTCAAAGTAATTTTTTTTATAGCTAATTTTTTTGTTTGACTTTAGACAGCAAGCAGGTCATGCTACTACAGCTAATTAAGTATTTGATTTGAGGACCACTGCATTCTGAGTGTCATTTTGTTCCAAGTGCACACCCCAGTCAAAATGAGCCCCTTGAAAATACAGACCTGTCCTCAGATTACCTTTTCTCCCAAGTTCTTTGCAAAGATTCCCTGTAATGCATTAAGATGGAGGAAAGACAAGTAAGAGAGATGCCAAGAACAAGTGTAGACAGGGAGCTACAAATGAGACCATGCTGCCGGGTGGGATCGCCAGCACATCACAAGCATGCACATAACCTGCCTGAATTGCAGGCATGGATTTTTGTGGTGTCACAGAGACCTGAGGAGTGTGCAGGGGAATCCTGCTCATGCCTCTCCAGTTTTCTTCTCAAGATCTTGCAGGTTACATGCTGTGCTACCTAATGCAGTCAAGATTTAACTGCTCAGCAGCCCTTTCAAGATCACAAGGAGGTTTTCTGGCAGTGGAATAGTCCTGCAAGGAATTGAGACATCTTCAGGTTTGGCAGCAGTTTTGCTGGTGTTTTGGCATGTTCCTGAGCAACCTAGATGTTGGTTCTTGGCGCTAGTGGGTTTTTTTCTTTTTAATGGGGCCTTTGTACGTTATTTCTGAGTTGTTCATAGGGATATACACACAGGAGGGATACAAGGTATAGCTTGAAGCTGTTACTTCAGTGATGATGTCATGCATCCCCCATGATACATGAGAACAACACTGTGACACAACATGTCAGCGTATTCTGTCCAAATACACTATGTGGTGCATAGAATTTGTCCACAGTTCCTTTAATGATTTTGGATCAGTTACGGGGCACTGAGATTTCATATCTAGTACAGCATGCAAACTCCTCCTCTGTCATCATATCCATATTCAAATATGGAAATGAAAGGTCAAACATAGTGAAGACCATGGGTAGGCAGCTGCTTGGTGAGCAGCAGGTTTCCTGCGCTTTTCCCATTTGATCCTTCAAGGCAGGTTGTCCTTCTTCTAGCTTCTGAGTCATCAGCAAGAAGAGCGGAGTGCCAAGATCACAACAAAAACACAATCATGTGAGGCATCTACCCTCTTATTCTTATTCGGCATGAAAATAGCAGCCAGCAGGAGAGCCTGCACCGCAGCTGTCTGGGTTAGGTTTGATTGGTCAGATAAATCACATTGTATTGTTTCCATTCCTTTGGCTCAGGGAATGTGTAAGCACTTCAAAACTGAATGCTTATGCATGAGAACTTTAAACTAGTTTACTTAAATGCACACATATGTATCTCTGACATTGACTTTTTACAGATTTTCTTGTCAATAAAAGTAAATTGCTTGACTGTTCACAGAAAGTTAACATAAACAGAGTCAAAGTGAATTCCCATTTTAAAACAGTGTTTTAGCAAGTGACTGCCTTCAGTGACAACTTTGTCAAAAGAAATGATAAAGTCTTTACTGCTGTGACTCCATGCCACCACCTCACTGAAGCCATTTCTCTGACCAAAAGCCCTGAACTTTAAGGAATAGCAGAGCACACACTGAATACCTATTTCAGAGAGCAGAACTCGCTGATTTATGGCAAGTTGTGGGTAATGGAATTGTCTCAGCTCATCAGAGGACACAGACACTGTTCAGTTACTTCCCAACTGTGCAAATGCTTTTGTTTCAGGGCTGACAACTCTATACCTTTTCACCACTCCTCAGGTCCTTCTTCAGGGTGATGGAGAAAGCCTTTCAGCGTACACTAAAAAATCGTACCTCGCAATCTTTCCCAACTCTCACACATCCTCGGGAAGCAATCACAGCTGCTCCACAGAAGGGGTCCCAGCACCTCCTGCCTATCCACCCCCTCTGCACCATGAAGACATTAAAGGAACCGGGAAAGAGAATCAAAACCCTGAATGTTTAGGAGAGTGTCTGGAATAAAAGGAGTGAAAGATAGGTGAGCACAGCTGGTGGTGGATTTTTAGGACAATTATTGATAAGTGGTATAAGAGGACTGATTGATTAACTCGGGAAAGAACACTTGGTGTGTTTCTAGTTTCTCTCTCTTTGCTATGAGTCCCAGTTACATGAAGTCCGCATGGGAACTCCTCCTCCAGCAGACTGAGCCCGAGGGCACCATCAGCTCCCCTTCTGCCCAATCCCCCACTCCAGCTCAGTGTCACTCTTTGTACTGCTAGCATCAAACACTGCTTGATCCATCCCACATGGATTAGCAGTGACAGGCAGCTTTGCTGGATGCATCAGTACTGCTAGAGCACTGGCTGCCAAAGGGACAGAGGTAGGTGGGTGCTAATTCAGTTTGTGACATTTAGGACCAATTGTTTTTACCTGGACACTCTTGAAGACCCGACTGATGGATGAAGTCAGATTTGTGTAGCTTTTGTAAGGTTACCTCAGTCTTGATCTATCCTAGATCAACATGGTTCCTTCAGTCTCTGCTTCCCTTCATGTGTGAAGCAGCTGTCCTTGTTTTCTGAGGATGTGGGGTGGAACTGACACAATTAAAGGTCACCCTCCATCTGGGAAGAGAAAGTTCTGGTCTACAGTGAAGCACAGGGGCTGGTTTCCATTTTGTTAGAGTTATGTAATCTCTAAATAAAAAATATTTCTGCTGTTCACTACAAGATCTTGTTGCTTAATGCTCCCTAGAAATGGCTGCCAGATTCCTGTACGGATATAGCATGTACACAGTGTTTTAAAACCTACACAGATTGGAAGTTCTTTAATTTGTAAATTCAAAGCATTTTATAGAAGAGAATCAGTTCTTCCAACTGAAAAACAGGAGTGCCTGACTTTCAGAGGTGCTGGATTCCAGCTGAGGCCAAAGGGAATTGCTTTTGGTTTTGTGCTGCACTTCTGAAAATTAAGTTTGCAGTATTAACAGTACATGTTAATAACAGCCATTCCACGTGCAGTTGAGAGACATGGAAATAAAGTAGGGGGACATAAGATAAGCATAGAACAAAAGCTTGACAAACATGGAAGCAGTCAAGCCTTTAAAGAAAAGCACCATTTCCCACTTCGTATTACCTAACTCCCAGTTCATAATACAACTGATCTATGCCACAAAACCTGAACCCAAAAGCTAGGGTTTTCCAACTTAAATATGTATGTCCAAGAGTCAGTGACAAATATTTCATTTCTACCCAGGATTAGGTAAGTGCACCCTTGCTTTTTTTAGTGAATATAATACTTAATTAAGTATTTCCCCTCTATACTCATATATGTCAAAATGCACTAATGTTCAACAAAATTTCATTAGCTTCCAGTATATAACTATAATTTCATTTTGTGCATACAAAACATCCAGCACCTGTGGAAATCCAGCATCAGTTAAGGTATCTAAACTTACAGACCTACAAAATTGTGAGTATGTATTTCTGTGGAGACTCAGTTATGTGCCTCGCATTGTATAGATGTTATGTATAAATTAGGATACCTAATAATACCTCATATCATTCTGTTTGCCTGCAGGAAAACACAAGATGTCTTGGGAAAGAAACAAAACCAAAAGGACACCTGTCAAAGAACCCAGAGATCTGCTATTTTAAAAAATGCTTTTATCTGCCTCTAGCCTCACTGCCAAAATTATTTTTTCCTAGGCCTAAGCCATGGATCAGTGACAGTAAGACTGTAAACCTGCACTACGTGGGTAGATTATCTATATCCTAAGTACCACTCGTTGCTGAGGATTCACTGGTAGAAGGCAAACCAGCAAAGTCTGTTTCCTCTTCTGCAGTGACTGGGATAACTAAGCTAAGTGGAGCTTACCGAGGTTTGCAAAGAAAAGTTAAGATCTAACTACAAGTAATGATGGATGCAAGCTTTTGTTGTATCCATTGTGCTGGACTGTCACTTGCTTTGGAGGGAAAGCATAAACAGCAAAAGAATCTGTTCCTAGAATACAGCTGCCATAAAGAGATGCAAACACAGGCTCTGAAGAAAAGGGGCTCCAAGGTGCTGAGCAAAACCAGGATCAAAAGTTTAACATGGCGGCCAAACAGGCTATGGTAGCACTTTGAGCAAGGGTAGAAGAAATGGAGTAGAACACAATGGAGTGTCCTTGAAAGGGATTAAATAGGATCTGAATTAGAGATCAAACATAACTGATTTATAGTCATTTGCACAGGATCAAAAAATTTTCACCTCCAAGTCCAGGACAGGTTTGCATCTGTGCCTGCATTTATTAAAGAGATTACTTTCACTCTTTGATGTCAGCATCTTCCCTGTGCATGGATGTCATGTCCAAGATTTCCTCATGCACAATTTTGAGCCAGGTACAGTACACTTCTGTAGCATGGAACCTATTCCAGTCACATGTGAACACCCCTTGCACTGTGTATCCTTTCTTTCTGCACGTACAGGACACTCCTGGGAGGTGCCATCAGTCTACAAAGTACCAGCCAGCATGCCTCTCTTGAAACAAAGCAGAACTAAAGGAATCTGAAGATTACAAAACTGCCATAAACTTTGGATTTAAATACCCTTGCCATGAGAAAAGCCTTTCGTCTTACTTTCCTGACCATCCCAGTGGGCACACAGACATCTACTGAAGATACTTCACACACATAGATTACAGCACAGCACATGTACCTTGCTTTTATTTCACACGCCCTTTAGAAGCAGTCCCCCGACTTCCGGAATTCGGTGGTCACAAGTTGAAAGCCACTGTCATAAAGACACTGCATCTCATGGGAAAAGTTGGGAAAAGCAGTGGATTAAAGATAGAGAAAATAAAATTGCAGTGGGATAGTCATGTAATAGACTGGTAATCATCTAGTTTGCTTTTAAATCAAGCTCTGTTTCTATGTATTCGAACAGGAATTAGCTTGGGACATGCCAGTTACGTAAGTCAGCCCACAGGTGAGAGTCTATGGTCAAGCTACTCCCTCTTCAGGCACGGAAGGCCATTAGAGTGCTGACAACTCTGCCAAGTACTTGAAATATATTTCGCTCTGCTAGACACAAAGCTCACCAAGACTAGATGATAAAATGCTTAGTGGCTGGTTTGGTTTTCCTACACTTAGCACTGTAAGTTGGTGTGCACCTACCTGAAGGTGCTCCATATGCACCATCACACACAGATGCACTTTTTCAGCCCCTTGACATGAGACATCCTCAGCAGCTAAGACACAGCCAGGAAAGCATTTTCCTTGCAGTACCATCCCATCACTGGCATCCAGCACACACATATTGAACTCCTCACCCTCTTTAGTCCTATTTACTGGGAGGGCCACATTAGTGAAGGCCACATTAGGGAAAACAGGTCCTACTTAAAAGAGCTTCACTGGGGGAACAAAAGCATGTGGCTCTCCAAAACAGATTACAAAGGCAGTAAACACAGCAGTGTAGAGGGAAATCTCCACAGTCTTTAGACAGCTGTACAGCTGTCATTAATGAAAAGGAGAGGAAATCTTTTCAAAGTGAAAATATGCCTAGATCTGCCCCTGTACATTAGAGAGGCAGGAGATCTAAGCATCGTGTTTTAACGAGGTAGAGCCTGAAAAGAATTTCATATATGTTAGGTGATGTAAGAAGCATTCTGTCACAGAACAGAAAGTGTTGCAACCATGCCTCACTGCATGAATCAAATTACAGGAGAAACAGCCAGAATCCAAACACGGAAGATACCTCATCATTTAAAACTGTTAAAACAAAACTTGTACTGTTGCACATAATCTTGCTTTGGCAATCAAGAAGTGGAGTGAATTATCTGATGCTTGGGTTCTCATTCATGTGCATTCATATTTGCAGAGGCAGCATATTCACAGAGATTGAATCTGAAAGGGCACCCTCATTGCCACTTTGTAGCATCCCTAAATTCACTAAAGTAAATTTCACTAACCAAGAGATCAGTGTGATTCATTTGTCCATGCTGCTGATACGATGTTTGTGAAGTGAATAAAGAACCTGTGATCAGATCTATCTGGCACTGCTCTGCTGCAAACTCTCCTGATGGAGCTGGTGTTGTTCAACCTGGTGAAGAGAAGGCTCCAGGGAGATCTTACAGCACTTTCCAGTACTTGAAGGAGATACAAGAGAGCTGAAGAGAGAAGGGCATGGAGTGACAGGACAAGAGGAAACAGCTTCAAACTGTAAAACAGTTGGTTTAGATTAGATACTGCAAAAAAATTCTGTACTGTGAGGTTGATGAAACACTGGAACGGGTTGTCCAGAGAAGCTGTGGATGTCCCATCCCTGGAAGTGTTCAAGGCCAGGTTGGATGTGGCTCTGAGCAAACTGGTCTAGTGGGAAGTGTCCCTGCCCATGCCAGGGGTTTTGAAACAATATGATCTTAAAGGTCCCTTCCAACCCAAACCAGTCCATGATTCTGTGATATCCTGTACCCTAGCCTGCTGCATCCTTTGGTTTAATGGACTAAAATTAGATAACTCATCTTAAAAAAAACCAGTGGAGATTGTGGGGACAATACAAACAATTCATGCTATTTAAACATGCACATTTTGCCTCTCAATTCTGATAAAGGATGAAGAATACAGCATTTTACACTTCCAGTGAGGACTCATCCAAAAAAAAGTTGCTCTTGGTGGCTAAAAGCATAGGTGATTGAACTGCCTGCAATAGAGACAAATCTCCAGCATGGTCTTAAATCCAAAGGGACACGCTGGAGGGTCTATCCTAGGAATCAAAAGTATTAAAGCCATGACTTTTGGCACGAACAGAGGCTGCTCAGTGTTGCAGCATCCCTGCATATAGTTGTCAGTAGATCTGCCTTACTGTCACTTACAGAAAAGACTCAAATCTCTCCTAAAGCGCAATATTAGAGATGGGCAATCAGAGACCTAATTAGCAGTGACTGCATCAGGGAATGGAAGATGGAAATGGGGCTGAACACAGCTCAGGGATATATTTCTCTTTCAGACAGAGCCCGTACACTGACCCCCCTGTAGCCAACCAGGAATCACCTTCAGCTTCTGACCCAGACCTCCAGCCTGCACCCAGGTCTCAGAGGGAAGGCTAAACATCAAGCTCTGTGTTGTTGCCACATCTCTGATAGATGTGCTGCCGGGTGCCGCTGAGAGCCCGGCAGCCGTGTTCCCTGGGGGCAGCCAGGCTTACAGCACCAGCGAGGTGAAAGGCAGCTGCCATTCGCCCCAGCACCAGCTGGAGAAGCCACAGCAATGTGTAAAGAGTGCCAGCAGTGAGAGCCTCGGGGGAGAAGAGGGAAAGAAACGACGTCACTGTAAAGGAACCCTTCCCTGCCTGACTGTCTGTCTGTCTGTCAGCAAGGACTTCTGAGTCAATAAATACCAGTCAAAATGGACAATTCCTGCTGACCTGCAGTCCTCCCTTCATCTCTGGAGAAAATAAACATGGGCTCTGGGTGCTGAGCTCCTCTGTCTTCTTCAGAGCCTCCATTGTATTTGTGTTTGCAACATTTCAGCCAGCAACGCTGGGCAAGGTTTGCTCGGTACTCCCAGGAACTTGGAGGAATTCCCTGGTTATTTTGAGATTACCCTTCACTGCAAAATAAACAGTTCTTTACAGATACCCTCTCAGGGGTGTTCCCTTACAGATGTCCAGGAGTCAGGAGGGGTCAAGACAGGAGGGATTTGACATTGTGTCAAATCCTCTCGGTGCAAGCTGCAGCCCCCAGAACAACACCATTCACTGTCCAAAACATCCACG
Source organism: Dryoscopus gambensis (assembly GCA_013389985.1). Taxonomy (NCBI): domain Eukaryota; kingdom Metazoa; phylum Chordata; class Aves; order Passeriformes; family Malaconotidae; genus Dryoscopus; species Dryoscopus gambensis. The sequence continues at coordinate 50,361 of WEIT01001152.1, forward strand.
GGAACAGGAGCTGCCTCTGAAAGCCTAAAGGAAGCACCCTGTCTCACACCTCAGCCCAGAGCAGCACCTTACATACCTGAAGGCAGCTCAAAATCGGATGCAGAAGGGAGCTCCTGATCACTCACATCTCAACAGAAACACCAGTTGCCATACCCCAGTTTTCCGTCTTCCTAGGGGATACCCTGGGTTTGGGATTCTCTTGCTCTCTTACCTTAATTGTCCTTGCTATTAGTCAGTGTTCTCAGTGTAGGTGTCAAACCGATGATTCAAAAACAAAAGGCCCAGCATCCCTCATGTTTGCTCTTTGTTTGAGGAGGAATGATGGGACAGAAATGTCTTTGCTTCTCAATTTGCAAGCAGAAGCAGCAGCCTGCTATTTCATATTTGGCCTGGCCATTAAAGGAGGTGAGGCATACTTCACCTGTGGGCTTCACAGTTAGCTGATGACAATGAAGTGATTCAAATGCTTTCTGCATTATGTTCTCCATACTCCAGTGGGGTGCTGATAGGCCCCTCAAGGCCTATTCTCCAGGACCATGATGCTATTTGCCACTAGCCTCATCCCATTCCCAATTTCCAATTCCATAATTTCTGTGCCCTTTCTTTGACCCTGTAAGAACACTAAGGAAAGGACTATTTTACATATAGCTGTAATGTATGCTATTGTACATATATCTGGAAAACACCTGACACATCAAGACACTCCATCAGCAATTCAAACAGTTGGAAAACAAAAAAAATTTAAAGATATTCCAATCTGGCAAGGAAGATGCAGGCTTATTTGTTACTTTGAATTAAAAAGAAGAGATATTATTACTGTCAATTTTTGATGACAGAGACCAAAGAGGATATTCTTCAGCAAAACCAGAGTATATAAATATTCTAGTAGGTTTCAGGTCACTTGTCTCCTGAGCTATTGGGTCATTCTGAAACCCAAGGCTGGTTGACAGTTTGCAGAACTTTCTTTCTTTTTTTTTCACCTAGAGCTCTGTTGTTAGCAACCCTGTAAGCCTGAGAACCCCTCCAAACACCACACTGCAGCCCTGAGGATGAGTGGGTATGCCACTCTCAGTGGCTCAGTGAGCCATGCTTCACCCAATGTCAGACAGAAGAGTGGCCCAAAAGGACACAGGGGTGGAGAATTCATCTCACAGGTGGCATGCACAATAATGTGTGGCGTAAGGTGTTCAACAGAAACATCCTGGAGGAAAAGGCAGAACAGCAATCCTGTGTGGTGTGAGCTGGCGTGGGGGCACAGCCTGCTCTGCTGCACAGTCAGAGCCCCTGCTTCCCAAGCTCTGCAGCCCACAGACAACACGCTTACCGTAAACCACGCCCTAGAAATTGTAGCTTTTATTTTAAAAAGCTTCTGACTATCACAGTTGTGGAAATAACTGTGAGAACCTGAACCAGGGGTAAACCACTGCAGCAAGGCAGAGCTGCCTTGGAGCTGGAAACAACACTTCTCACATCACCTTCTGGAAGCATTGACTCATTTATTCCACAGCAATGGAATCTGGCACATTCCCCCAACTCAAAACCACAGTATTTTACCAATATCTGTAGTCAGGTACCCAACATGAGTTTCTGGCCAGCTTGCAAACCAAGTGCATGCAAAATCAGGGCAAAACAGGTCATAGGTCTTTGTGGCAAGGGAAGCAGTTGGCACATGGCAGCAGCAAGGCTGAGGACTGTGATCTGATACACTGCTTAAGCCATCTACAAATTAACTCCTTCCCAGGCACATACCAGAAAAAAAAAAAGTCCTGGGCTGTGCTTCTTGAAACAATACTTCACAAAACAAGGCCCTGACAATGGAGATAGATTGCCTGGAGACATTGTGAGGCCAAGAAAAGATAAAAGCTTTCTTAAAAGAATGGCTGAAAATATTCATTGCCATATTGTGGTGATGACTATTTTCAGCAGATATGGGCCACAGCTGCACATGTTTGTGTGAAGAAAGGAAGACAAGAATGAAAGGATTTTTTTATATCATTAACATTTGGTCCTGTCTCATTGCAGAATACACAGAATCTGGCTTTGCAAAGGATGCCTTCTTTTGAATCCTTATGGCTTGGAGCCACAGCTAAGGTAAATGGCTGTTAATTAATTTAATTTAAGCCATTAATGTGATAAAGAACCCAACTCACCTCGCGGCAGCGAGTTCCTGGCCTATAGGCTATATCAGGTCTATGTACTGTATGAATAATAATATGTTGAGAAACTATTAATGTTGCAAAGTCAAACACTCAGATGTCAAGGATCATCAGTGATAAGCCTGACCTTATTTCAGCTCTATCTGTGAGCTACCTTACCATGTTCGATTACATAACCACATAACAATATTCCATTGGATCTCTGTTGAAGATTCTGTGTATTCAAGGTCTTCTTTTATACTCATTGTTCAATAGATGTCTCACGTCTTACACTGCATATTATCCAAAAACTGCTCTGAAGCCTGAATCAATACATTTCTAGTTCTAGTTTTGGGGGCTTTTTTCCCTCTTATATTTAATTTATGAATTTCCAATGTGTGGAAATTCCTGTTCTGTTTCTGGAGACAAGCATCTGAGGTCCATGCTTCTCCTTCATTATGTTTGCAGTCCTACCCGTAAGCCCCCCACCCTTTTCTCAGAACATCAAGATATTGAGCTCAGCAGCTTTTTGTCCCAATGTCTTCACTTACAGTACTTCAGTCCCAGGTCCCTACCTTTTGCAGTCTTTTCAGAAAGGTTCCCTCTCCTCTCCCATGGTCTGTCAGACAAACACTGAAACCATTATGGAGGGAACCGCACCATTCCTCTCCCCTGTCTTGAGACAGCGTGGGCACATGACGTGCCGCACTGCTCCACTGGAAGAGAAGGTTGCCATTCTGGGGTTGAGAAATCCTCCAGAGAACAAGCATTTCTAATGTCTTTGTGTGAAGTGGGACTTCCTGAGGCTCATAACTTGACTAAATGTGGGAAAATTTTCGCGGAAATGGGCAAAAATACGTTCCTGACATCAGAGGGACCCTCCACCCCATCTGCTGATCAAACTACAACTCTTTCATCCAAATTAGATAAGGATTATTAAGTGTTTCTGGTATTCCTTTCAGGTTTTTTAGCATATGTGAGAATAGTCTCCCAAAACTTTTTCTGAAAATTCAATTATATATTTTTTCTCCATTTTTCACAGAAAGGGGAAAAGAAGGATAAAAGATACAGAGATTAATCCCTGACATGGGAAATTTCACAGTAGTTATTTCAAATGTACGTATTACAATGATGTGGCATAAATTTTCAACATACATAATTATAAACATTTCCTTATATGTTGCTTATAATAATCAGTTTTCTGGACTATTACTGTTAAATTCAATACAAAACTCTGTTTGGCTCTCATATGGATTAAAAGGTATGCTAAGATCTTGCAAATCTTAATTCAAAAACTTATTCGTAACCCTGTATTGAAAATTTTTTGCTTAGTCTGAGCTACCTCTTCAACTCCATACCTACAGCCAACCTACAGACATCACACTGCAGAGTTTTACTTTCCTGTATACAAGACATGGGTGAAAACAGAGCAATGCAGCAGGGTACCCAACGCAGATTAACCAGGGAATCCTTAAGGACACCAAGATATCAGCCTGTGGACTCATCTTCCTCTTTTTCTGCCAGCAGCCCACTTATGTTTCCGAATCTCACAGCCATTCTCCTTCAACCCTTTGTCCCCATCCTAACACACCTTGGACTCTACTTGTGGTGGACATTTGTTCACAGCCTGTGCTATGCGTGTCACATGGAAAAAAGTCTGGAGAACAACAGGAAACCATTTCTCGTGCTAAAGAAAGCAGAGACCAGAAGTGGACCAGCAAAATGCTTACATCCCTTATTCCTGTGACACTGTGGTCAGGGTGAGCTCCAGCTCAGTTTTTTATCAGTCTTAGCATCAGGGGTGAGGACTGATTAGAAAATTGAATTGCCTTCTCTCTGCAAAGGCCAGAGGAGAAGGCAATTTTTCTGGCTTTGGTGAGGTGCTTTGAAAGCGGATCCCCAGGAACGCTGGTAGGGGAGCCAGCGGTTCTGCTGCTTCAGTGGTACCTGTTTTGTGGACAAACAAATTACTTCAGTTTCCAATGCTGTCAATCTGGAACACCTCATCACCACCAAATTAATAAAAATGTCTTTAAAAAGTGAATAAAAACCATGTAAAAAACACTAAATAGCCAGTTGTCTGGCGCTTGAAGGCCAAGATTGGATGGTAGTGAGGGAGCAGGGGGTCTCTTTCTCACCTAGGTAATGATTATACGAGCCCCATAAGGACATAGTTAAATCAAGTATTAAGAAGACTGCACTTAAGAGGGGGAAAATATGTCAATCACACTTCGCCTTTGACAAAAGGAAATTCCTTGAAACTGAGAATGGGGAGAGAGCGGGAGGGAGAGTGTCTCGTCATGTGGGTGGCCAGGAAACTGGAGGCCAGAAAAGTACGAGTGAGAGAAAGAGTAAGAGACGGGGGGGGGAAAACCCACCAGACTGAATTGTAATCCAAATGCTGTGAGGCGTTCACACCAGGCCTTGTGAGAATATTAACAAGGTTACAGGAGAGGGGCCTTTAGCCTCGGGAATTATTAGTGAATATGGAATTATATTTGCGCAAACACAACCAGATGCAAGCAGCTAAATGCTCTGCAGATGTGAAAGGAGACAGAGTGTGTTCCAAATGGGCAGCAGCTTCATGTGTTTTAGCCCTCCATCATGATGCCTGGCTCCCTGTCAGAGAGAGCTGCTTTTCTGAAATAGCAAAGGGGTGGGAGGGACAGGCTCTTTTTTATCAGAAATTTGAACATGGGTACACTTTAGAGTTTACTCTTTCCCCAAGACGCTAGCATCTCTTGGTTGACTGACTATCACTCTGAAGATTGCATCCTGACTATGTTCTTTTATATCGCCGTGCCTTAGGTTAATTTCCTGCAAGTTTTCATTTTTCTCCCACTTTGCCGTGTCTTTTTCTAAAATCTCCCTCTGTCTCTTTTCCTGTTTTTCCTCACTGCTTGCCGTCTCTGGTTCTAGTGTCTAACTCCACCATGGCCTGAGCAGTTAGCCTGTATGCATGATATCGCAGGCTGTTTCCATTAGAATGAGAAATTGGTTACAAGAGCCAGGTATTTCTTTGAAGTAATCTTGTTTTACTACAAAAAAAAGTCCCACTTCTTGAAACAACAGTAAGATTGAATAAGAATCCATTGCTTTGCTCATGATCCCAGATCTGCTTGCAGTCAGGGCTCTGCTCAAAAAACTCCCTTTCCTTGGCTTTCTTTCAAGACCATTGTGTATTCACTTCACTTCTTGTACCACGATTTTTGGGTTTGCTCCCTTCCTGCTTCCTCCTGCTTTCCATTGTTTAAATCACTCTAAGTAATCCTCCGACCCTGCATTCAATGCTTATTTTGGGGTAGTGGACTCCATTGTTTGAGCTATTCCTAAACACTCTCTTAGCCAGTGTGGAAGGTGACGAGCACACCTAGCACCCTGAGTGGGATTTATGGTGATTCAAAACTGAAAAGCTGCCTCTCAGCTCCCAAAGTCACATCATTAAGTGTACAATACCAGTAACTTACTGTCTCTGTCAAGAAGGCAGCTTCTTCACTCTAGATCAATCACTACTTCCAAAGTAATTACTGTCCCTACTCTGCAGACCAGAGAGCACATACTAAATCTTTACAGATCAATTTTATCAATTGAATTACAAGGACACTGAAATGGCCATAGGTATAATCATAAAGGGGTTTGGGGTCACTCTGTGGCAGGGTTAAGACTTCTGGTCAAGAGGAAATTTTTCTGCTACAAGAATAATGGCAGCAAATGACTGTTCATCCTATGGAACTGTAAATGTACAAGTATGGAGATCTGGAGGCTTACGTATAAGGGATTTTAACAGATTAAAGTTTGACTTGGGTGAGTATGCTAACTGTGAATTTAATTACCTGAACAGTACAAATTCTTGTGAAGAGAGGTCTTGCCAACTTATTTCCCTGACTCACAATGCTTGTTTTCAAAAATAATCACATTCCTACACTATGGCTTGTGCAAAATTGTTTATGATGTTTGCCCTCAAATTTTTTCATGGCTTAAAATATTTTCTCTCACTAAATGCATGTTTCAGAGGCAATAAAACACTCTACATTTAGGTAGAATTTTCAAACTCAGGCATGCTTTGTTGATGATTCTTTACTCTCCATGAAAAAATACAGTGTACTGTCCTTAGAAGTACAATGCATACAATTTGATTACCAATTTTGCAGTAACTTGAAAGACATATTTGAATATATTGATTTACACAGACATTAAAAATGAACTACCCATTATTAGACCTTTCTTTATCTCCAATCTTGTTAAAAAATAATGCATACCCCATAGAGCCAAGAGTTTATGAGGAAGAAGGCTGCCCAGAAAAAAGGGAGGGAGGGTGGAAAAATATCATATTTTCACAGACAAAACGCTTATTATTCTGCGACAAAAATCGTTTCCTATTAAAACTGTCAAATAAGAATTTTGTTCACTTAGTTTTTAAGGGGGAGTCAAGGCAACTAAAAGAGAGAGCACCAAAAACAGCTTCAACCTCCCCTACAAAACTGGCTAGGAGCTCTGCTAACTCACACAGAAGTAGAACTCTTTGTAACCTTGCACAAAGACTTTATTTCACTTGCTTTATTTCACTTAATTAAGCTGGTTTGGTTTGGGTATTTTTCCTGTTGCATGCAATCTCGTTTTCCCTCAGGCAGGGCCGAGAGACTCCTTGGTGCACCACTGCCTCCCCTCAGCGTGGCTGCTGCTCCGGCATGGGCCTCAGCTGGTGGCCACGTTGAGAAGGCTTTTCCCCATTGTCCCCAATGGGGTCTGTGTTTTGTGATGCCTCACAGTATAGGCAGCCACTATCTCCCCCGAGGGCAACGAGAGTTTCTGTTTCATGGAGAACAATGGATGATGGTGGCCAGTCCAAAAGGGAACAGCTCTGCATGGGGGGAAAAACAACAACAACTACACAACAAAACAACTTTTAGTTACCAAAACCAACAGCAACTATGGCCCGTCATATGAAGCCTCTGGGACGAAAGCACCTATTGTGCCAGGCCCTCTTTACAGGCAAGCTGAGAGGAAGGTGGGAGGCAGCATGCTTGTCTTCTTTTCCCAAAGGGGAAAACAGGACCCCTCTCCCTGGAGGAGTGATGAAGAGGAAAGGGACATGTGCACTCTCTGAGTCCAGGGCACAAGATTAGAAGGTGGCAGAGCAGGGAGGTTTTGCTGTAATCCCCAACAAACCTGGTGCTCTTGGCAGCTGGTCACTCCACCAGTATTAAGTACCAGTTTGGCGTACAAGGGGAGAAGAATCATGTGAGCCTGGGGAATTCCTCATATTCACAGGAAAAAGACAAGATAAGGGAATGCAAACAAGGGGGTATGAAGAATAATTGATGGGGGAGGGTAACAAATCAGGAGGAATTTGGAGTGCAGAAAGCAAAGGGTGCTAGAATCTGTTTCAGCAGCCTTTCATTGCTCTGATGAAACAAAGCAGCTACAAACCCAGTCAAAATGTCCCATAAACCATAGGTGGTTTGCGTTCCCCAGATGGGAACACAGTAGTCAGAGTGTAGCCATGGAAGTGCATATAAAAGGTAAAATAAAAAACAAAACAACTTTGAAAAACTTTGTCTAGGAATGTTATTAAATAATCACATGTGAGTGATCTTTTTAGGGATAATTATAACAACTCTGCATTTTACGTACTTAATTCTTTCTAGAAATACTCTTGGCTGTGCCATAACTACCTTTTTTGAAAAGAGTTCATTTTGGTACTTCATGGTAGTCTTATTTTTTAGATTAACATAAAATAATCAGTAAAGTGTATACTGAACTGTACCTTAACTGGATATTAAATCATTACCAGTTCAACAGGTGTTAAGCCCCTGATCTCATTTTAGCAATTAGCATTTTTATTAACAACAAGGAAAAAAATAGGAAAGTGCTTCTAATAAAGTTTGCAGATGATACACAGCTTGGTGGAATGATAAACAGCATTCAGCTACTTATACACAGCTGGGTTGTTTGGTAGGAAGGGGAACTCATTCAAGCAATGAGTCTGAACACACATAAATGGGGAAGGTCACACACCTGGAAGCTAAAAAACCTGTCACCCTTACAAATTGTGGGACGGTGGAAAACACTGACAGTGAAATTGATAGAGATTAGATAAAAAAATTTGAGCTCAGTTTGATGCAGCAGCTAACCCTATTCTCAAATATATAAATGCTATTTATTGTTCTATCAATCTGTGCATCATCTGCAAACTTTCTCAATAAAGCCGCCTTTTTTTTTTTTTTTTAGCAAATGGTTGAGTAGAAGCAGATGAATGATAATGAGAATAGCAATAATACTGCAGCACATTTTGGTGCTTACCCTGAACAGAAGAGCTTGAAAAGCTGGAAAGGTTAAGGAGTCACAATTGTAATTTAAAATGTGTAAAGCCTATTTTACAACAGTTTGGAGGGAATAAAGAAAAATCCATGCTGTTTCTTTACGAAACAAAAACAAAAAGATTCTTTGATTATAAGGGGAGAAGATTTCTTAAAATAAAATGCAGTTTAGCTTAAAAGGCAATCACAATCTAATACACAATCTAAAACTGCAAAGTAAAATTAGACTAATTTGTATTGGAAATAGGGTATACTTAATAGCAACTGGAACAATTTATAAAAATAAATAATAGGGTTTACATCAATGTCTCTTCATAAGTGTCTGGTGCCTAATGACACCCAATTTAAATGCAAATTTGGCAAGCAGATCTCTCTGTACCCTATTCTCACATTTTAAGGATCCTTATTCCAACAAGCAGAATGAAGTATTCACTTCTCTATTCTTTTTAGATTGTCTTCTGAGTGTCTTGACAGACACGTAAGTCACAGGCAAATGTTCACACTGTAATATACCCTTCAGAGAAAGTGAGAGAGATGTCATATTAATTGCCACTGTAAACAGCCAACTATGAGTTCCCTTACTAAACTGAACAACCAGAGTTACAAAGCACAGGTTCAGACTCCAAATTCCTACCTATTCTTGAATTTCCCAAATATGTTTCCTAACGAGAATTTTCTAACAAGTAAGTTCTTAACTTTGCCAAGCTTGTTTTGAAACTTTAAAGCTTTATGTTTTCTTCACTTTTGTCTATTAATTCTAGTATTAATATTTGAAGCCTTGAGTTTTTAATATGCTCACAAGTATGGAAATATCACCATCAGTTGTGTATACATGAAGGAGATTTGGTAGATGAGGGAAATTATTAGGAGACAGAAGACCATCCTCAGTAATAATGTTGCCCAACGTAAAACTGTTACTTGGAGATATGCTTCCACTTTGGAAAGGAAGAATCACTGCTGCATACCAGCAAAAGCCTCCTCAATGCCTGAGACAATTAAAAAAGAAGAACCAGCCCAGATGATGATTCTATCAAACTGTTTCCCAAATTAGTTCCAGTTTTGCAAACAACAGATCTCTGGGTTCAGCGGGGTGAGGGAGTACTTGAATCTAGTGCAATATATTTTGGGTGATTATTTGCACTGATGCATATTAGGATACTGAAGTTTAAAAAGGAGGGCATTTATGTAGGAGATAGGAAGGTCTCAGGGCAGCTTCTAAACCAATAAATTTCCTCCTTTCCAGGGCTAAATTCCTGTAAGAATATCAAAAAGTATGAGAAAGTACTGTATATCTGGCCCCAAGTGCTTCTTGTATCTTTTCTCTCCTTTTCCAGTTTTGTGTTCTTTAAAAGGAGACAGATAAGGATGATACATCAGCATTAATTTTTTTTGTTTATGAAGTCTGTTGACACTGTAGTTTTGGGATTTTTTCTGTGGATTTCATTTGGCTTACATAGGGTAAGTATGTCCATTCACCATTTTTAATGACAGTCCCTAAGAACACTTATCTGGACAGAAATATTTGCATATAAAACACAATTTCAGATACAAAAGATAGGAGTTATTAAAAGCACTGCTTATGTTACACCCAAAAATTTGTTAAGCATTTTAAAGATATAGAATAGGATAGCTCTCTGCTGGGAACAATGATTGAAGGTCTCCTCAGACATCCAGGCTGTATTACTCACTGGAAATAATAGCAGAATTGGGGTTTCTATTTACTGTAGTAAAGCAACCTTATCTATAAACTCCTTATTGCTGCAAACCAAAGGTGTGTGTCTGGGGAGGGCAAACTTTTCCCCTTGATGTTCCAGGACATGGAAATACAATCCTTTTTCAGGCACAGATGTTTGCAATAGAAAACTTTCACTCCACTGTCTTCTGTTTTTAATCTGCTCATGACAGGAAACACAGATTCAAAATGAATGTAAAGAACACAGTCACCGTAACTGATGATAATACAAAAGAACACGTAGGAAAGATTTCTTTTTCCCAACATATTATAGGGAGAAAAGGGTTACAGATTTCAGAAGATTCTAGGTGTTTTTATTTCTCAGTGGCTACCAATACAGTGTTTTTCCATTAAATTCAGAGGATATAGCTCCCTGCAATGCTTTGATACTACCAACATTTTCAGCATACAAGAGACAGTACAACTCCTCTTCACACTCTCTGCCATATCTTCAACACTTCTCAGTGACTACCCTGCTAAANCTTCAGCCAGTCTTGCCGCTAACCTCTAGGCTCTCAAGAATTTCGGAGATGTGCTTTTTAAACTACACCAACCTACACATCTCAAGTGAAGTTTTTTATGTATGTCAGTGCGAAGGGTTTGACTGTGCTCTTTCCTGTGCTGTTTGGTTGCCTGTTCCAACTTCGCTTACTCTGCTCTTCACACCACAACCTCCCTTCTCTGCCTTCTCCTTTCCTTGCTCTTTCATTCAAGTAGTACCTTGCTAACTCACTTGAAAAACAACAGTATTTGCATGTTGATTTCTGCAAATTCATTTACCACTCTGTATCACTCTTTGATCTGTGTTCACTTTTTTAAACTGTGATCTATTTGGAACAGGGGCTGTCATCTGGCATGTGCTTGAGTGATGCACAGCACAAAGGCATCCTACTTTAGATAGTATCTGAGCAATGCTGCAGCAAACAATAAAAACAATTATAGTTATAATTGCTCCTCCCACAAGCTACACTAAAATACGTGATCAGACACTCAGAAATTGAGAAATTACAGCATCAACCCTGTAATGTAATTAATTTCCCTCTCTTCTTCTGTATAAATATGATGATACTGTCTCTACCTATATCATAGTATACTATTTTTTCTGTGAATAAGGTCTTGCTTCACTGAGTGTAGGTCATTTTTTAAAATACGTTTTTTATCCAAAATGGTGTCCAAATCTTTCTTACCATAGGACTTCCTGTCATAATCCCTTCACTGAGCAGAAAGTTACTAATTTCCTTTTACATTTTTCTTTGTTACTTTTATCAGAAGATGTGAATGGTTCCAGAGAATTTGTGAAATTATTTTGACAATGCTGACTTGAGTAGCTGTTACTCTATCTCAGACATGGGAGATAAAGCACAAATAGATTGAGCATAAAACATAAATCTTATGTAAATCTTAAATCTATCTGTTAAATAAACAAGACATAGGCTCTAATATTTTAGACTGTTTCATGTTTTTAGCATATAGTATATTGGAAGCACAGTAACCAAAAAAATAGCTTTTAACTAGGAGTGCACCAAATTTCTAATAATTTTTCGGGTGAGGAACAAAAAAATATTTTAGTACATGTGATTTTTCACAGTGGCCAGGAAAAAAGTCAAGTTTTCATAATTTATTCAGTTTTTTGAACAATTCTTCCATTTTACACTCCGCTGCCAAAACCCAAACAACTTTGAATTTCTGTGTTAGGTAAGACAAGCAGGCTGTGCATAAAAACTCTCTACACAACCCTAACTGATCCCCAGAACTCTGTTCATAGAATGTTACGCACTCCTATGTGAAGCACTGTCTCTTGATGACTTCATGAAAATAAAAGTTTTGTGGGCTGTAGCCCAGCTACAGAGGTCTTCCTACCTGGATAAAAAGAATCACAGACTTTCTGTTCTGCTTCTAGAACTTCCTGCATCTTCACTAATTAACTGAGCACATGCCTAGTCTTTTTTAAAATAATTTTATAGCTATTGTCTGTAGTGTTTTCCCTGATTTTGCAACATCCCTTTTTAAGCATGAAAACCCAAAATGGACTTAGTATTTTCTGTCTGGTACCCCACTACTAAAAAATTGACCATTTGAGCTACTGGACAGCACTAGCAAATAGATTTGCTTGTCCAACACAATCTCTAGATTTTTTTGCAGGAGACCATGTCCCACGAGACACACACTGATTTGAAAGACTTGGTTTAAAACTCTTATTTCTAAGTCCACAGTCAGTTTGGTGGTATTAAAACCAGAAAATTGCACTGGTGATATTTTGACTGAGTTCTGGTTCACCAAATTTTCCTAATTTGGGTTCTGTAGCAAAGTCTTCACATCTCAACAGTCTTGAATGGATTCATAATGTGCACTGGAACAATATGGGTAGGGGGAAAGTGTCTAGGAATACTACACAAGAAAGGTCAGAGGTGTTTTGGCAGCAGCAGGAGATTTCAGAGGACAATAAATATTAGCAGTGAATCCTTCTCTTCTCCTAACTTGGCTATTTCTCAGGATGCAAGCCATCTCATCTTCTCCGGGATTCTCAAGCCAACCTCTTCCTCATCTCACCTGCCTTAACACATTCACAGCACTCTCCCTCTCTACCTGCACCATGCTCATTCTTCTGCCCCTGCTAGATTTCTGTCATAGCAGTAGGCTCTTCTTGTGTTAAAGAGCTATTGAAAATATTGTATTGATTTTTTTGTTTATCTTAAATTTCAATTAAATAAAAACTTAAAAGTAATAACACAGGCCCAGTTCTGGTTATAGAAAAAAATCCAACTTTAATTCAACCTTTTACTTCAGTTTCAATTTGATTTCAAAACACACTTTGCTTCAATAGACTCCCATTATCTGTATGATCATGATGCTTTTAGTGTTATTTACAAGTCTGTCAATATTTGTGTCAATGGCACATTTCAACGTAAATCATTCAGAACCTATTTCCAGATTACCAGCAGCAGTATTGAGCAGGGAAAAGCACAAGTCACCATAAACCTCTACGATAACAAGCACTTTTGAAGACCTGTCATCTAATCAGCCCTTAGTCATTTCATGTAAGTTTATTAGAATACTCTGTGATACGAAGTCAAAAGTATTACAAAAGTCTAAAATGTACCACCTTTTACTGTTCCATTTATTAACTCAAATTCTAATAACCTTGAAAATGAGCACGAATGTAATTTTTAAGTAGTATTAACTTCTTCATTCTTTAGTTTTTTATTGCTGAATTCTACATAGCTTTTTTCTTCATCATTTTGCCTCAAACCAGTGTTCAACTTACTGATTTATAACCACATTATAATATTTATATTGATACTTATTAGATGTTGAAAGCTTTCTTCCTGGTAAACATACTGGAAAAGATTTTTGGTTTAAGTTATTTGCAACTGAAAAATTGTCTTAACATTTTCTTATCATATTAATGTCAATTTTCTTCATGATTTTTGAAGATAAGGTTATATTCCATTTGTCTCCAGCATCCCCCTCTTCATGGCATTAGTTTAAGACAGCTCTAAGTGCTCCATTTAGTCTCCAAAAGAGAATAGTTCTAGTTGGGAGACGGGGTAGAGCAGCTGTCCATCCCTCCCACCATCAGGGATATTGCCTGATGCTCCACTCAGATCACATCTTCAGTCTCACATTTGTGGAGCAGCTCTTGCCCAATCATTTTTTGGTCTTAGAACTGGAAAATCTCAAAAAATACTCAATTTTTCAGCTTCTTCCCTGATGTTTCTCACATCAAGCTTCACATCATTTTTGCCTAGTTACGTTCTCAAAAGTGGCTGAGACATTTTTGCTGAAACACTGAAGAAAGATGAACATCACACGTAAAAGTTTTCAACTCAAATTATGAAAAATATTTATAGTGCTGATGCAAGTGATGAGAACAAATTATACATACAATTTCTGGGTTCAAGTTAAAGTTCTTAAAAAATCAAAGTCCATTTTTTACAATTTGCATTATAGCAGTGCAGGGAAAGTAAATGAAGGTTATGCTCTTACGTACTAAGCACTCTTCATACATGGTTTTAAAGCATAAAAATTGTAACTAACCAATGCATCAAAGTGAAAATAAATAAACAGTTATGTAAATTTACAGTGGGTTTAACTAGTAAACCCACTGTAAATTTTAGAATTAGGAACATTCCATAATAATATCCTCAGTGACAGGGTAGGAGTGGGCTACTGGAAATAATCACCGGTACAGTGCGCAGTGCCACTGGTAACAGACCTACAAGTGCCCTTTCTTTCCTGATGACTGGTTTGTTTTCCCAGAGCCTGCAGTAGCAGATTCCCACAGTCACTGTCCCAGATGTTTGCAGATGAGCTGTGGTTCACATCACCTGAACACTGGCAACAAGCATTTTATGGCTTCCCAGCCTGGGGATTGAACTGGGGAGGAATGAATTGGGGAGAAACGAACTGGGGAGAAACCTGGCGCCTTTTTCAGAGGAGCTGACAGCAAGGGTTGATGTGCAACTTCTTCAGGAGCACGTCAAACCTCATTAGTGAACTTCAGTGTTTCTTGCAGGTTCTGTTACCTGGTGCAATGGAATAAACATGGGCACAAAACCGGATTTGGGGACGCGCTGTGTCTGAAGTGCTGGACGAGAGCTGCTTCTGCCTCGGCTTTCGGGCAGGGCAGGGGCAGACTGAGGGCAGAGAGCAGCTTTTTGGGGCGCTCAGTGGGGGCTGACTAGTTAGTTTGACAGGGGCAGAGGTGCGCATCTTCCAGCAGCAGCCAGGCTGCGGATCTCTCCGTGGAACAGCTGCCGTGGGCACGGCCAGGCGGCCGGAAGGATGCAGGGATCGAGGAGGCCTCGGAGGGGACGCGCTGATAAGAGGCGCCGTTTCAAGGGCACCCCGCAGGTAAAGCAGGAGCCATAAAACAGTGGAAGCGATGCCCTCCACCCCTACAAATGCCGGTCCCAAAGCCGAGGCCAGCACCGCCCCTTCCCAGTAACCGCGCCCTCCCAGCGGCCGCTCCGGCACCGCGCCTGCGCCCTCCGCGCGGCGGGACATGCGCGGAGCCTGCCGGGCTCCTGCCCTGTTT
>WEIT01001152.1:74936-85221 GCA_013389985.1 Dryoscopus gambensis
TTGGTCCAGTGCAGAGGGACATTTTCACAGTTGACCATGCAACATTGTTAAGTCTCCAATATTCAGAATACTTCCCAGTACCCAAAGAAAATGAAGTATTACACATCTCTGGGATACTGACAGTAAAAACACTTGGCTTTTTTGACAGTGATATACTCCACAGGGTACATCCAAACTGAGAGTTGGTAATTTGCCTGGCTTCTTGTGGGCCAGTTTGAATAATACAGGTATTAGCAAAAAACATCTCCTCTTGAGGACAAGCAAAGCAGTGAGTGTCACACACGAACTAGGGGACTTTCATTTGATGTTTCTGGGCTTAGGATGTCTGATAAGCAAGTCACAGGTTGCTGTTACCATTCTCATCTCACTTGGCTCCATCCTCTTGACCTGAGCACAAATGACACTTGTATTTGTCCCCCTCATCCATTGCTCATCTGTTGTTTGTCCTTTCTGTGGAAACAGCCCAGCCTGGTGATTTTAGGACCAGCCCACACTGATAACAATAGTTTAAATGTAGTCTGTGAGTATTGTCTAGCTCCAGAAAAAGTTTTTTTAATTCTCTAAAAGTCCCTGATACAAGTGTGATTATTATGTCTAAAATATTTAAATTCATAGAATTCTCTCCAGCATAGACAAGGAGGACCAGCTGTAGCATTTTCTTTTTGCATGTGTGCATCATTAGGGAATTTACTGAGATTTCCACATTCTAAGGCCTCTCAACATCCATCAGGTGGTTTTAAAACTTTCCTATTCACCTGAGATGAATTTCATGCTGTGACCACAAGGTGAAAGTTTCTGAACAGCTGTGTTAATTTTGGCCCCATGTGAAACGAAGCCAACTTTTCCTTGCTACAGGAAATTGCCAAATAAAATAATGGAGAGGAAATGAACTACTCTTTGAGTTTCTAGGACAATATTCTGAAGAAACATAGTAATTCCAAACAAAAAGTATTTTTTAAAAAACATACCTCTAGATGTAAGTTGATATTCTTTGTTTATATCCCATAGGGCAATCTTAGTAGCAAGCTGACTCCTCACTTGAAGAAAATATATTAAAAAATACAATAAAATCTCTTTCAGCTAGAGGTCAGAGAAGGAGCAAGAGCAATCAGATGGTTTAAAGAGATTTGGATACTACTGTGATCAAAACCATAAAACTTCTCTAATTTCTCTATGAGGGAAGTATTTCGTTGTTTCTTTAGCCATCTGTTTTGTTTTGCTTCAAGATTTTGAAGGTTTTGGTACTTAGACTAGTGTAAGATATTAAAATCACATCAACCTTTCATTTATCAAATATTTGTAATTTAGAAATATATTCCACTTTTCACTGCATTTTGACAGTTCCACATGTATCTTGTAGCGAAACGAGTTACAATTCTTCACTTGTTGCTATCACATTTACTCTGTTGAGTAATGTACATTTCTAAATGTGGGCATATACCAGTTCAAAACGTTAAATGTTAACTTGTATTTCCCATCTCTCAGCAACACAGAATGGTTTTTCAAAGCTTGTCAGTGTTCAGCTGCTATCAGTGAAAAGGCCTCAATTCTTACATTTTTGTTGAATGCAGGTAGAAGGACTAGAATCTTGAAATGCCATTAGATCTACTCTATCTAAATAGAATTCTGATTGCTTTTCCATCCTCTTTGGTCATCTCACTTTGGCTTTAATTATGCCTGTGTCAGATTATGGGCTCAGAGGACTGGAACAGACCCTGTTTGAAGTGATCTGGTGTTTCCCCTGGCCCAAAGTAAAAATTAAATGTCCCTACATCTTCATCAATGTATCGTATATATTTTATAAAGAACCTGTCTGAGCACTCTCTTGAAATGCTTTCTTTTTCTTACTCTTGGAAGCTTTTCTTTACATCTGATCTGAATCCTTACTGCAACGTAAGCTCGTTGTTTCTTACTCTGTTAACCGTGGTCCCAAGTCATATGTAGAACTGAATGTGTTTAAGGCCTTTTACTTTCACAGTCTTCTTCCACTAGACTAAAAACACTCCGGGCTTTCCTCTGGCATCTTTTTTTTCAGGTCACTCATTGGACTTGGTTGAACTTCTATGGCCTCTTTCTATCACTGGTTTGAAATACAGGACCTAAAACTGTCCAAGTTCTCCAGCTTGAGACCATCCTCATCCTGAGTAAGATGAGCAAATTGTTTTCTGTCTCCTGGATTTTCATCTTATTCGTATATTTGTGTGCAATTTTTGGTGTAGTTTACAAATGTGGTGTTTTTGCAGCTGCACGATATTGATTCATGCTCACCTTCTGAAATATTACAAACCCCAGACCCTGTTCTGTAGTTGTTGCCTGGACAGCCATTCTCCTTCCTTGCTATGTTTGTGTGGTTGAATAGACTTTTCTGTATAAATCTGTGTACTTTTGCCTGATAAATAGCATTGTGGTTTTTCAGACCATTTCTTTGCTTTGTCAAGATTATTTTGAGCCCTTATCATCCTTCCAAATTTGTTTTGTCTGCAGATTTAACAAATACTCTGTTTGATCATCCAGATTACTAATGGAGATACGAAAACATCAAATAATACTGGACCCAGGACAAAACCCTGCAAAACTGTATTTGATATATCTTTCCCCAACCAGTGTAGGCCATCAATAAGTGCTGTTTTCAGGATTTTTTTTTCTCTCCAGTTTCACCCCCAGCATATAATACTCTTTTCAAGGTGCTATTTCTCTAGCTTGTTGGAAACTGAGATGGTATCAGAACTTAATGAAAATCAGGATATAACCTTTAGTACTGCTTCTCGATTCCAGCATCTATGGTGCTATGGGAAGCTATCAGAGTGATCTGACATCACTAGTTTTTGAGAAATACTGCTGTCTGCTGTTATTTCTGTAATTTCTTCAAAATTCGTTATTTGTTCCTGTATTTTTGCAAAAACTGATGTTGAGCTGACTGATACAGAGTAACGTCATTTAGGTGAGTTTAGTGGGGCAGGAGGTTCTCTGGGAGCTGCCTGGCCCAGTGCTTCCATGCCACTGTGCTTTGTGGAGCTGCATCTGGATCAGAAGGAAAGCAGACCTGTTGGGTGCTTTGGAGAGCTGTTTCCAGGAGGCACCTGGGCCTGAAAACTTTAGTTGTTGCAGGTTCAGCCACATTGTTCAGTGAATAGTAAACTAGTTTTTATATGGATTTGTATCTTTGTTACGCTGTGTTCTCCGCAGTGTAACAAAGGTTGTCTTGCTTCTCCCTCTCCTTTTCTGTGGTGCCACCTCTTCCAAGCTATGCCTGCAGTACTGGAACTGTCAAATTTTCAGCTTTTGAGCATTGAGTGCATCATCTGATGGGTTCGGATGCAGCGTGTACCGATCTGACCTTACCTTCCTTCCTTACCTGTCTGGCCAGAATGTTCCTGCTGATAGTTCACCAGGCTTAGCTCCTGCTGCAGCTTCCTGTCAGTGAGGCACTAATTTGGTTTGTCTTTTAGCACCTTCCTTCCATTTCAGTTTTTAAAATACGTTGTTATTAATTCCTTTAGCCTTTCACCTACCCTGGGTGAAATGGACTGATGCAACCTGCAGTCCATGTCTATGGTTAGATAGTTTGACTGGAGAAACTTTATTGCCCCAGCTTTAAAAAGTCAAGTAAATGGTTTGAGAATCTTTAATCAGGGTTAAGGCTGCATCGGGCAGCATCTGAGGCCATGAATTGCAGGTCTGTGCACACCTTTGAAACCGAGGTGGTGCAGAAGTAGTACGTGTTTCAGTGTGCGTTGGACCTGCTCTGTAGCTGGGTTATGGCTCAGCTTTGGACAGGAGCTCTAACATGCTGTCCTTCAAGTTGATGTGGAGAACTGTAAGGAGCACAGCACAAAAAAATAAAGACTACCAGGCTGTCTCCTTGCTAAGGCAGACATTGTGGTTTAGGGTAAGATTGGTGACCCCTGTTGGCTCCATGCAGACCCAGTGCTTGGTTGCTTCACCAGCTGTGCACAGATGTTAGCACAGGTTCTTGTCCTAGGCCTCTGCAGAGAACTGGAGCCAGCTCTTCTGCTGCTCCTGGAGGCTGCTGGCTGCCTCCAAGTCCCTAACCAGAGCTTGTATCCCCTGTTCCACTCATCACGGGAGGGAAGGGTCCACGGTTGCCGCAGGCCCAGAGGTACCTTGTGGTGTGTGGCGGCAGGAACTGTGGCAGCCTGCTCTAGATAATCCCCGTGTCTGTCAGTGCAGCTGTCATTAGCACCCCGAGTGGCACGTGGGGCTCATAAAGCAAATGAGAGAATCCAATTGCGGGATGCAGCGAGCCACATGAAAGGAGCCATTTGCTGAGTCATCTGTAACAAGGCAGCATGAGAGGGCAGCCTAAGCCAGCCGCAGTTACACGGAGTTCTTTTGCTAGCCCTAGAGGGCAGAGTTAAATTTATAGGGTGGGGTTAGTATGTGCTGTAAATGTTCCTGCTTTAAATGTGTTTCTCATTTGAAATATAAATATTAAAGTCCTACTGAAGTTTAAATATGAGTGCATTTGACATTCAAGAAAGGGATACTAGGCAGTGCTGTTTAAATCTTAATTTAGTTCAGTTTCTGGGCAATGGGTTAATCTTTTCTCAGAAGCTATTTATCTGAAAACTTGCTCTGGTATAAATATGTTTCTTTCTAATTTAATGTTAGATCTTTAGTCTCCCATTTTAAGAATTAAGCATGTTGAAATCGCATTTGTACCAGATGTATTTGACATATTGAATTATCAGATCAAAACAAACATGTTTAAAAGTTTCCACAGCAAGTTTGCAGAGAATTAATTGCATTAAAAACAATAAATGAAGCAAAGTAAGTAGTACATACACTGCTCCTAAGTTTCCCTTTTCCTTCTTTTTTTTTTTTCTCTAACATTAATACTTAAATTGTCCCAATTAGGCTTTAAAATTTATGCTTTAGCTAGTAAAATCTGGCTCGTCCGGCTTTCCTTCATTTTGCTGCTTAATAACTGTCCCAAGACAGGTTTTGCTGAGCCAGATGAGCATATTATTTTAGCAACCAGAGCTTTGAAGTTGCAAAGTATTAATAATAGAAATTTAAAAATTGCAGACAGATGCAAAAGATGCAGTAGTTGGTGACTTTTGTCAGACAAAGAATTTCTTTTGTCTCTGAGGTTGGAGCAAGTTCTTGGTTGTGTTGTTTTGGTTTTATTTTTTTCCCTTTTTGATCCCTGTTGAGAGGATCTTCATGTTTGAAATTTCAAATTTTCCAATTTTTGTGTTTTATGCATGTCTGTGTTTGCTTATGCTGCTCTTTCTTCCCTTTTACTTCCACATTTTCTTTTCCTCTGGAAAATTTGAACTTGCTTCAGCTTGGGACAGCTTGGGCAAAATGAATCCCCACGAATAAAATTATAACAAGAAGAGCAAAGTCTGTGAATGATCCTTTGCTGTTTCCTGAGTCGTTCCAGTCTCATTAATCAGCACTGGTGCTGTGGAGGCTTGTGGTGTGTTATGTCGCCAGCACAGCAGCTTCTCCGTCCCTTTCCCCCACCCCCTGCGTGCCTACACAGTGGGGAAAACTAGAGAGGGAAGCCATCAATCTTCCCTGTCCTACATG
Organism: Dryoscopus gambensis; assembly: GCA_013389985.1. Classification (NCBI taxonomy): domain Eukaryota; kingdom Metazoa; phylum Chordata; class Aves; order Passeriformes; family Malaconotidae; genus Dryoscopus; species Dryoscopus gambensis. The sequence continues at coordinate 80,496 of WEIT01001152.1, forward strand.
TCAGCAGTGATTCTCCTGTTGACTTCCTGCTCTCTCTGTCGTGCCCACCACCTGTGTTTAGAATTAGCTCTGATTCTGTGGCTCTCACTTGGCTCTTCACCTGTTCTGCCCCAACTGAATGGCTGTTAAAATAAAGCAGAGCAGCTAAATGCTATAGCATGTGAATTGCAACCATCGCTGTGGCTTGGGGGATGATTTCTGTTGCAGCTGCTCTTGTAATACTGTCATAATTTTCTGTAACGTTGTGGGGTTTGGGTCTAAAATCTCTTGCTTTTGTTTCAGCCCAGGGTGAGCTTGTGAGTCAGGATTTTTTTTATTATTAAGAAATTAAAATATTTATAAGATATATTATAGATGGAGGCATAAGCCTACCTCCCATCTGTTCAGTTCCTGGGATAGAGTCGTGAACAAAGTCCAAATAAACTAGTTAGTCCAAAGCTTTGTCCTTACCTTCAGTCACTCCAAGGATGTAATTAGCAAAAGCCTCCTTGGAATTTGATTTTGAAAATGTATCTGTCTCCCCCATGACTGGGTAGATTGAGAAGCTGACAGGCATCGCCTCGGTACTCCTAGGGCAGGATTAATGGGATCATTTTGTGGTTTGTTGTGTTAAACAATAGGTCTTAAATGGACTATAACCAGCCACATTTTTATATATACTTTTATGTAATTTTACAACATGCCTATGCCAAAATATAGAGAAAGCAGCCCTAAGAATTGTTTGTCTGCTGGCAGCTTTCTCCTACCTCCTTGAATGGGTGCTACATTTCTGTTTTTAAAACCTGAAAGAGATGAAAGCATAGGCATAAGGTTTCCTTATAATTGTAGCTTGTCTGCTGTCATTTCAAGTGTGTGATAGCAATATTTATGTGGAGTTGTAAAGAAGAGAGATTCTGAAAACTTAAGTCTTGTAAATGCTTTCACTTCATTTTATTTCTGTAACTCTTTGTAAAGGGGGAGCTGTTTTATGACTGATTTTACTGCATATTTGAGAACCACTTTTCTCTTGACTGTACCAGGCAAATACATGTATTCAACAGGTAAATTCTTGTGTCCAGCATTCACAGAATTCATAAAGATAAACATGGAATGTACAATCAGGATAACAAGAATTAGCTGTAACATGGGATGCTTGAATCTGCATGCATCTCTTCCTTTATCAGCTTTGGAGTGTCTTCCAGTTCTGGCACATCTATCTCACGAGAGGGAATGACTGTGGTTTTGACTGCTGAATTTAGGCCTAGACAGTTCTAGCTCTCCTTCCTACCAGTATGGCATACAGAGAAAAAAAAAGCTCTGCTTTGGTCCAAAAGCGCAGCACTGGATTTTTGGAAGCTGTCATCTTTCCTCTTCTGCATTGAGAATGGATATGGCCACGCAGCAGGATGGCAGGACCAGACTTCAGCCATCCTAGTCTGGCATAAGAATGTAGTGATTATTTCTGATTATTTGAGAGCATTTGGATGTTGATATTTTTTCAATATAAGGAGTGGCAGTTGTTTATCTCATCACGAAAGGAAGGTTAGGTAAGAGAGACCTGAATCTTAATGGGTTTGGGGCCAAGCTTCATTCGGTAATGCGGCTGAGAAATGCACTGTGGTGTTTAGAATTACCATGCAGAGGTCTTTGAGAGAGAAAACAAATAGTTGATGCTAAGTCGTCTGTCAGATACGACACTCTTAACAGGAGTGAGAATTAACACGCAGCACTAGTGTAGGTGCGCACACCACACAGAGTTAAACATACAAACAGCAGGCTCACACTGTCCTTACTACAGATGTCTGAATGAGTGAGTGCCTGTGGGCTGGAGCTGCATGTCTTGCGGCTTTCACTCTGCTCCGTTGGGAAGTCTTCACTCCTTTTGTTTTTATCCTTTTCCAACTCCAGTACTTTGGAGCACACAGCTCCCATCTCCTGACCTAACAGCTCCATTGAAGTGCATTCCAGCCCCATGATTTCATGGTACCAGGCAGAAGTCCCCTGCCACGCTGCTATGCTGCCCGCTGCTTCTCATGGAGTGAACAAACAGGGAACATAAACTCTCTCCAGAGGAGCAATGTTCTCTGTATATTTTTAGTGCAAGAAATCCAAGATTCATTTGAGGGTGTTTTGTGCTGGCTTTTTTTAATATAGACTTCTGCTAGCACAATGGAATATTTCATGCCACGCTATTTGCTGTAGCTTTTCATACTTTATGTTGTTAAATGGAATCAAAGGAGTTAAAGATGAAAGACTTCTAGTCAACTGGTCCCTCAGCTGGGAGCCAGTATGGGTTTGTTCTTTGTAATGGATTTGCTAATGCTTTACTCCGGTTCAGCGTAGCTCAGTTTTCATTATTGGATTTACTTATTTCTGTGAATTCTGTGCTTCAGGTTAAGTAATTGCCAAGCTTAGACTGAATATAATACTGCTACTGTTTGTTTCTGATGTTTCACTTGCTGTTTATTGCCCTTACACTGAACAAACCTTTTGTAAGTATTTGTTTACCATTTGAACATACAAAGCACCATTAAAGATGTCATGCTTGCCTTCCCAGGTATTCTCTTTAATGAATAGAGAACTTGGTTCTCTCTTTATATGAAACTGTGTCCGTTTTACATTGTACATTGTGTGTTTTCTTTTCAACATGTAGTGTGTCACCAGATGCTAACTTATGTAGTATTACAACAAACCTACCTTTCACTAGCTCATTGTTAGCCTTTGAATATTTGGAGTTAGTACAGTATTTGAACATACAGTTTATGCTGAGACACTGACGTCTTGTATTTTCTTGGTGAAAGACATTCTCAAACTGCCTATTTAAATGTCACTATTGCATTTTTATGTATTGACTGTATTATACTCACATTAAGGGACACAGTTTTGCCAATACATCCAATTTATTCATGGTGACATAATCTACAAACTGGATGGTGAGCCGAGAAGTTGAAAATGCAGATAATGAACATGTTATGGGAAACATATGAAGCAAGGACTGCGGCTGCAAGGGAACAGGGTCTGCCTGACTCGGGGACAAAGTTTCTAGACAGAACTGTTCTCCACAGGCTCAGAGTGTCAGCACTTTTTGGGTCAAGGTATTGGCACATGAGCTGATCTGTGCTGACAGAAATTCCTGCTTTCTGGTATGACACACAATTACCCCAGGGGGTAGAGCTGCTCCTGCACTGAAGTAGCACAAGCTTCAGGGTCCCAGGGAAAAAAAGCTATAACGTCAGGAGACATTTCAAGTGATGCTGTTTTTACTAGGCTGAAGTTGGAAGTTGTGCGAGTTTCTGCACTATGCTTTAACTTGGTCATCCTCACATACTTAACTTGATGCAGGTCCATAGTGGATTTCTGGCACATGATGAAGTTTCTTAGCTTTTATAACTGTGCAGGTAAAAAACATATTTTATATAAAGTCACTGGAGTCAAGGCAGTTATAGCTTAATTAGTAATAATAGTAATAATCTTAACATGGCATTCTCTGTGCCTTGTTACTGTCTTTGTAATAATAATGGTAATAATGGTACAGTATCAATCAATCAAGAGCTGTATGTAAGAGCTCTTTGGGGAAGCAAGCGGGATAAAGCANNNNTATAAAGCACAACTGGAGGAAGAAAAGAATACAGGAGAGATGTAATTGTCTGATAAGAAAACAGAGAGTAGGGCTGTAAGAAGTATGGCCTGTAAAGAAGAGTGTTGTTAAACAGGCATGTAAATGGGCCCTAGAACGCAAGCAGTACTGTGGGGAGAAGTAATTGTGGGAAGGAGCATCAAGATTTGAACTGAAAGGAAGGCATGGACGTGAGAAAAGGTTATGTGCTCTGACAAACAACCAGCTGTTCTGGGATCCTCTTAGGGGTAGAACACCATGTTAGTGGTCAGCTATTTTCTTCCTGACTTCGTATTGTCTTGCTTAAAGAACATAGGAAGCAAAAGACGAATGTTATGCCTGTAAAGTACCTGCATTGCCTAGCAACTACTCTAGGCCTGTAGTAATAGAAGTACAGCTCTGAAATCTAGTGAATCCTAAGTTTCTGTAAGACTTCATCTAATTTATACACATTGGAATATTGAATGCCTCCTTCTGTAGGAGAGCACCTGGCCCTTCTCAGTGTTAACACGAAGCTAGCTGCAGTCCTAGGCAGGTAGTAGCTTAGTGGGAGGTGAGTGGATTCTGTGAGTGGTGAGAAGTGCTCTGATGTAGGTTCCTAGGAAAACAAGGAATCAAATGCCAAGTGAGATACTGAGTATCATACCTCCATTTTTGTGTAATGGAGAAGAGAGGTGCATGGGTGGTCAAAGACTGGAGCACAAGGACTGGAAGCTGGACTTGCTGGTGGAAAAAGGGGTGTGCTTTTCATTGCTTCAAGTGACTACCTTGAACCTCCTGTGCTGGAGGTTCTCCAAAAGCACTTAGAAACTGACTCAAGAATATACTAGAAGTCAAGAAGATACTTGGGATGGAGTGAAGGGGTTGCCATCAAGACTTAAATGTGTAGGCATTTATGTGAGCTGGAGAAATTAGCGTGGCAGCTAGCCCAAAGCTGCTCTTGTCTGTCAGCACAAACACTTAAACATTGGGTAAGAAAATTGTCTTGATCTGAAAAACAGGCTTACTTAAAAGCAAAGAAAAGTTTTCAGCAAATTTTGAAAGAAATAGTCTAGGCTTTTCTGAACTACAGATCATGCTTAAAAATAAAATTCCTATTCCGCTTGGAAACACTTTCTCATTAATTTTTCT
>WEIT01001155.1:0-16365 GCA_013389985.1 Dryoscopus gambensis
TGATCTTTAAGGTCCCTTCCCATGCCGGTCTTTCTTTAATTCTGTTATAAAGTAATTATTTGAAGTTTTCTTGTGAACTGATTGGCCTAAGAATGAAGGATAATTCACTTGACCCAGAATACTGAAGAAGCAGCAGCATGTTATTCACTACTGTGCATCTGCAATATTCAGTTTATTGCTCTGGGAGGACTGAAGGATCATGCATAGGAGAGCAGTGAAACTTGAGTGATGTTCCATAACCTTCATACTAATAATCCAGATGAAAGAAATAATAAATAACAAAAGAAAGAGCTGTAATGAAGGGAATGAGGTAAGCACTTGGCATGCAAAAAGAAGATTTTAGATAGTGGAGTCCAGGCACTTACAGAAATGGATGCTTGCTCACGTAACTTAGCAAGTAGAAATATAGTTGTGTGATGCATGTAGAATGTTTCAGCAAAGGCGTAGCAGGGCAGCTCACACCCAGCCCACAAGAGCTTATCTGTTGTTTGTTAACCTGTGTTAGATAACTCAAACAGGACAACCTGTCTTGTAGTGAGTTATTTTGGCACCATGGGGTTAATACTTGTCTGGCATTTCCCAACTACCAATAAAAATCTTACCGTTCAAGTGAGATCTGGTAAGAAAACCTGGATTTTTGACTGATACTCATACACTTTGCAACTATAAAAGCCATATCAAACTTTTCCAAAGCAGAAATCTTCTAGACATTTTACTGGAAATGTGTGAAGTTTCTCCCATGAGTAGGGACTCCTGTTTCACGGTTACTTCCCCAGAGGTTAGATGAAGGAATCTGTGTATATTGTTGTCATTTCGATGGTAAATTACATTTGACTCCAAATCAATACTATTTCTTTTGCTAGCTTTAGTATGGATACCTTGATACAGTGCACTATTTTATGTTATGTTATAATCTAGTAGTAGTTTTTTACATCTATCCTGTGTAGTAAGTAATTATGATTAAGATCCTTCATCTGTTATCTCTTGTCTGCTTAATAAATAATTCATTTTAATGAAACGGTCTGATTTATCATCATTAGAACTTGTGACTCCTTAAACTTAAACTGTTGCCAAAATCTAAGGCTAAGGCAGCTTGTCTGAAGCTTCCACTTGTCCCATGATAAAAGGTACCAGAAATATTTGTGGCATATGAAAACAGGTATAGAACTTATGATAGTTAGATTTAATGGTAATAGACGAACTGGTCTCTTAAAGGGAGAATACTTAGATCTAAATTCAATACTAGAGTGTCCAATGAATAACTTATATGGTAACAGGATTTAAGGGAAAATAATACCCAGTGGGGAAGTAAGGCTCTGTAGAAGGATCTGGACTGGCTGAATTGATGCACCGAGGCCAACTGTATGAGGTTCAACTAGACCAAGAGCTGGGTCCTGCCTTTGGGTCACATCAATGTCATGCAGAGCCACAGTTTGGGGACAGAGAGCCTGGAAAACTGCCTGGCAGAAAAGGACCTTGGGGTGCTGGTCAGCAGCCATCCAAATATGAGCCAGATTGTACCTAGTTGGCCAAGAAGGCCAGTGGCATCCTGGCCTGTATCAGCAATTGTGTGGACCTATCAGGAACAGCAGGACCAGGGCAGTGGTCGACCCTGTACTTGGCACTGGTGAGGCCTCATCTCAAATCCTGTGTTCAGTTCTGGGCCCCTCACTAGAAGAAGGACAATGAGGTGCTGGGGTGTAACCAGAGAAGAGCAACACAGCTGAGGAAGGGTCTGGAGCACAAATCTGATGAGGAGCAGCTGAAGGAGCCGGGGTTGTTTAGTCTGGAGAAAAGGAGGCTCTCTGCAACTACCTGAAAGGAAGATGTAGTGAGGTAGGGATCAGTTTCATCTCCAAAATAACAAGGAATTAGACAAGACAAAAGAGCCTCAAGCTGTACCATTGGAGGTTTAGAATTGGTATTAAGAAAAATTTCGTCTCTAAAAGGGTTGTCAAGCACTGAATTAGACAGCCCAAGGAAGTGCTTGAGTCTCCAACTCTGGAGATGTTTAAAAGACATGTAGATGTGGCACTGAGGACAGTGTTTTAATGGTGAATTTTTAACAGTAGGACTTAATGATCTTTGAGGTCTTTTTTCAACCTAAATGATAATATTATTCTATTCTAGGATTAAAACCCAGACCTTTCCATATGCAAATGATAAGGATGAAAAACATCCAAGACTAGTATTCGGTAAGTATTCATCTTATGGAGCAACTTAAATTTAATTTCAAGTAGACAGGAACCAAATAGGTGTGCCAGTAAAACATCTTCAGAGAGTACTTTGTGTTGAAATAACAACTCTCTTGCATATTTTTAGATTAGTGAATGTATCTATTTCTTTACTGCTACCTATATCCAGCTGAGGTAGCATACTCTTCAGTTGCTATTTTATTCATAAAAACTATAAGAAAAAGGGCAATAATTATTTAATGGGAATAAATAATTCCCACCTTTTGAGGGGTTTTTGCATGTATTGTAATATTAAGTTAGTGCTCTGCAAAGTTTTTTAATGGGAAGGTGTAAACTATGCCACAGAGCATAAAAGAGAGACATAGTGTAGGAGGGGAAAAGGGGGACTGAAGATGTGCCAGAACCAAAAGTGAATGTTTGTAACTTGACTTAATTGTTAACATTTAACAACAGAAAATGGAAGGCTGCAAAAAGAATGTAATTTCTTTTCTGCAATAAAAACATACCAAGACTGATTTAGTAATACTGGTGGCTGTTGAGCTGCTCTGCATTGAATCTCCCAAACCCGAAGGGCCTTCTCAAAAACCTCCCACAAGAGTAATAGCCATCAGCTCTGAATTCAGTGGGAATGCAAGGCTTTGTTTAATGAACTTTTTGACAGATGTGGAAGGCCCTGATTCAGAAGAATCCTGTGCAGGGGATTAAGAATAGCAGTAGCATATGCTTAAATGTGACTACGTTCGTAAAAGTGCTCAGTGTGGCATTTTTCCGGACTGCTTAGATTTTAAAATATCCATGTGTCCAGGGAAATAGACCAAAAATTGTGCATTGAAAGATCTAAGGACATATGTCAGCAAATAATCATGTTTACAACATAGTAGTTGTACTATTTATTTTTTGTCTTTTTTTTTCCAAGTGCAAAATTGATGCAGTATTTATCATAAGTAATCCTTCATATGATGATGCACACATAAAACCCTATAAAGAGAGAAGACATAGTTTAATCAGATTTGGGCAGTAAGATTGATGAAATACAAATAATTTTTCTCTAGACTTCTGGTTTTCTCTAGCATTTCTGGTTCCACCCCAAAGCAATTATGTTCTCCTCCAGCACTCCAGGAACATCATAAAAGCCAGGAAGGGCCAAATTCAAAAAGAAAGTGGTTCTTGACACAGCATACAGATCTTTTGAAGTTTTTAACAAAACAGCCTGTGGAATCTAGATGTTCACGTGGTCAAAAGAGAAAACTTGAGAAGAATGTGAAAATTATTATATGGAAAGGCCACATCAAACTTCAGAGATCCCCAGTCACAGAATGTTTGGAGGCTCGACAACAATATAGAGTACCACTGTACGCATATATAAAGTTCTTACTCTTTCCTAGGCTGATAGCTCTCATTGGAGACATGATGCTGGGTTGGATAAACCTTTTCTCTTACAAATGTTCACATTCTTATGTTCATAATTTTATGCTGCCATACAGCAGTGAAAAACAATTTGCCAGACTATAGACTTTTGGCTGAATTAAAAGTACATAACACACAGCCAGAGTGTCTCTTGCATAGAACATGATTAGTGATTATGATAAACATAACTGACTCAATATCCTGCACAGCAGTTTGTGTGACTGCTGGAACACAAGAGGAATTGAACTATGGGAGCAGAAAAGATAAAAAATGTTTCCAGTGACCACATTTCCTTGTTATGAGAGTTTACTCCAAAGTTCCTGACACAAAGGAGAGGTAATAAAGTCATTATGGTAAGCCAGAAAACAGCTACACATAGTAGAGCTTTCTCTGTCGCGACTTTCAGGCAACATCCTAGAGAACAATGTAAAAGGTTTAACTGAATGAATAGCCCTAGACATTTCGTCTAGGAGATATAAAGACATCCCTTCTCCTAATTCATGGACAAGGACAGTCCTGTCCATTAATAGTCTTGTCATAATTAATACACAAAGATAAAATACACAGATTTTAAACATTGTACCACCCAGATAATTATACTGATAATGAAAGTTTTTTGAAATATCAAGCATTAAATCCCTCATTGAGACAATAAATTTTAAATTAAATATTTCATACTCCATTCATTCTACTTTCAATGCCATACACTAAACATCGTCCTGAAAATAAGGCATTTTCTGATGTCTTACTAAACTAAGGTGAGTTCGGGAGAAGAGAACATGCCTTTCACAGTAATTTCCTAACCTTTTTAACCACAGACTTTATGTATAGGCACTCATTCATCAAAAGATGAAAGCAATGCTCAACTCTAAACATTTACCAACTTAAGAATCACTATGTACTTTGCTGAATAAATATGAACTTAAGCCTAAACTAGGCTTGCCCTAACTACCCTTCTGAGAAAGGGACTATAACTACCAGAAAAGGACTCTTTATTTTAGATATCACATCCTCATAACATTCCCCAGACTATCAAGTCCACAAAAAAATACAGAAAATACTGATAAAAAGGGGGAAAAAAACCCCTTCCCACTAAAATAAATGCAGTATAGATCACTTTAAATTAAGCTTAAAGTACAAATTTCCAGAATAGCCGCAATTGTATATTATACTGTATCCTCTGTACATCAGAGAGGTCCCACTTTCACTGTGGTTATGGAGACATCACTCTACTCTTATTGGATGACTTAACAGGAGTCCTATTTAAGTTTTGACATTTTCAAACTTCACCATTTAACCTATTTTCCCTTTTAATTTTCCTACATAATGTTAAGCTACTTATTAGTTAAATAACTGAGTGAACTATGCCTAATCTCCTAATGACTCTACAAGTATTTCGTTTAATTCTGCAATGAAAATATTGTCTGTGGAAGCTGGTTTTCAAAATAAGGTCTTAGCATCCAGTGTGCACATTTGTGTAACTGGAACTGAGATGTATAAACCACAGGAAATTCAGTATAATCTTCAAGAAATATGATGACATTTGGAAGACAGGATGAGAGATAAAGATGTTACTCAGTAAATTTATTATTTTATGCCTCACCAAGATGACCCTGTGTCCTGGGGTGCAGGGTGGGATGTGCCTGGGAGCTTGTATTCTATCACCATCTGTTGAGACCAGGTGTGGCTGTGTTCCTGTGAATGGGTCCGTGAATGCCTCCTGCATGAATCACAGATAACTCGATCCGTGACTATCTCCTGTTAAATGGCCCATTAGTGCCTTGCCCATGACTCATCATCCCATTGTGAGATGTCCCANCAACAGGGTGTCAGGTTGTATTCTTCTGACTCCGTCAGTTGTTTTGGTTTGGTTTTGTTTTGTTTTGTACTATTGCATTTGTTCTTGTTCAAACTTCCTAGTAAAGAAATGTTATTCCTATTCCCATTTTTTTCTTTGCCTGAGAGCTCCTTAATTTTCAAAATTCTAATAATTCGGAGGGAGTTTCCATTTCAAGGGAGGGTCCTGCCTTCCTTAAGTTGACACCTGTCTTTTCAAACCAAGACACCCTGATCTGAGATCAGTGCTCATTTATCTAATCTGCTGTAATACAATTTCACAGGCCTATTTTTGTCCCCTCTGAATACTTCTGGTGACAACTAGACTAACAATATTTAGTTTAGTTTATTTCAACAATATTTATTTTTCATTAGAATCTTACTTCTGTCATTAGAAGCATGTCTATAACTCAGATTTTTCTACAGTTACTTGTCTCCTCACTAATCCCTTACTTAAACAATGTATTTATGTTCATTTTCCTCTAGTCTTATAATGCTTCTGCTTATTTCTTGATAAGCTCTTAAAAATTCTCTATTCTGTAGTGAACAGACAATCTGTTTTGTCACTACCTTCAGATTTTAGGATCCATAAACTATATGACTTTGGAGTTCAGCCTGTTTTTGGAAATACTAACTTCTGCCAGGCTTGTCCTACTGTTATTTTTAATGTTCTCAATTGACTTTTTGGGAAAATGTGGATTGCTTTACGCCATCTGTTGATGGCAAGAGAGTGAAAAGCCAGCTCTCCATTATAGAGTGAATCATAGAGTGCATGCTGAACTCAGAATGATTTGGGGGGAAGATGGCTATAATCCCTCTAGTGTCTGGAAAATCCATTTTAGTATATGAGAGAGTGACAGAGAAATTGTTGCTAAAATACATAGGTTGATCCTCCTGCATTTCTCAAGCAACCAATAGAAATCCGATTCTCAATGAGGCCATCTAATGAAGAAGTCCCAGTTCCATTAAGATTTGTTTAGGTCTGAAGCTCCTTTGAGAAAGAGATGAAAGGAGTTAAACACTTTAAATTCTACCACAATGAAGGGCAAGAATGAGATACTTAAAGATGACAGTCCTCTCCAGTGAAAATTAAATATGCCATACAACAGAAGAATAAAGAAGGGTTCCTCTGAGATTACTTAGAGGGATTCTCCTGTATATTCCATGGGTGGCTGTAACATTGTATTTGATAAAATATTATTTTCATTTGATAACAGGAATGTTTTGTTTCAGGATTTGAAAGTGGACTCAGGAAAGATGGAAGTCTTGCCAATAGCTTGGTAATTAGGTTTCTCTTCTAAGAACTCCATTTCTTTCAAAGAGTTTTATCTTCCTGGTTAAGTGCTAAACATTTAATTAAACAAAATGCAAGGGCAAAAACCACTATCTTCTGGAGTGGTGTAACTGTTTTCCAGAGCATACAGACAGATGACTATCATCAGGTTGTTGTTTTTCCTTTCTCCTAAAGTATTCAATCCCTCTCTGGAATCACGCAATAAACCATGAGAATGTCACAATGGAAACATATCTTGCTCCTTTTTGTAAAACTGAGAATGTAAAAAATGCAAGTGCTGATAAGAGCCTGGACTAAAGGGAAAGGAGTGAACAGCCGCTGTAGATGGAGCTACATCTAAGACAAAACTCGACAAAGTTTCTCATGCTAGAAAAGCTATGCACAAGAAGAAAGCTGTTGACTTGCCTTAAATACGGGGTATCTGGATTCATTTCTCAAATACATACAAGAGGCAATGAGGACTGTGTTGATATAATAGAGTTATTCTCTTGATACAACTTTTACTCAGAGGTTTTCACTAGAATAGTAATGAAGAAAAATGTATAGGAAGAATCATAACTCACTTTGCCCAGCAGAAATAAAAGATTTCTCAGGTAAAATGACTCATCATGCTCATCCCAAAAGTCTCTCAAAATAAACTATTACATTGCAAACCATCAGCATTAAAAAAACCCCTGAATCTCATTATGCCATGCTACACATGGATTTATACTCTGTTTAGAGGAAAAAAATGAATTGAACTTTAAAAGGATTAATGTATAGAATCACCTAAAATCAAGCATTATATAAAAGCAAAATACTTCTGAGGAAGCAAATTTTGCTAAAACATATAAGCCAAAAAAAGCATTAAATCCCATATTCACAGGACAGAACATAAAATAAGAGAATTACAGAATTACAGAATATGCTGAGTTGGAAGGGACCCACAAGAATCTTTGAGTCCAACTCCCTGCACAGCACCATCCCCAGGAGTCACACCATGTGCCCAAGAGTATTGTTCAAATGCTTCTTGAACTCTTGTCAAGCTTGGTGATAGGACGACTTCCCTGGGGAGCCTGTTCCAGTGCCCAATCACCCTCTGGGTGGAGAACCTTTTTCTGACATCTAACCTAAACCTTTTGTTACACAGCTTCAGGCCATTCCCTCAGGTCCTGCCATTGGGAACCAGAGAAAAGAGGTCAGTGCCTGCCCTTGTATTTCCCCTTGTGAGGAAGTCCTAAACACCAGTGAGGTTTCTCCTCAGTATCCTCTTCTCCAGGCTGAACAGACCAAGTGACCTCAGCCAGCTTCTCCTCAAGGCCCTTCACTTTATTCACTGCCCTCCTTTGAGCAGTCTCTAATAGATTTTTATCTTTCTTATCTTGCCGTGACCAGAGCTGCACACAGGACTTGAGGTAAGGCTGCCCCAGTCCAGAGCAAAGCAGGACAATCCCCTCCCTCACCCAGCTGGCAATGCTGTGCCGTGATGCACCACAGGACACAGCTGACCCTCCTGGCTGCCAGGGAACTGCTTACTCACTTCCAGCTTTCTGTCAACCAGGATCCCCAGGTCCCTTTCCATGGCACTTCTTTCCAGCATCCCAATGCCCAGTATGTCTGTACATCCAAGGTTGCCCCATCCCAGCTGCAGAATCCAGCACTTGTCTTTGTTAAAATTCATACTGCTAGTGATTGCCTAGCCCTTTATTTCATCAAGGTCTCTCTACAGAGTCTCCCTGCCTTCAAGGCAGTCAACATTTCCTCACAATTTAGTATCATCTGCAAACTTAGTATCACCTCCAGTCCTGCATCCAGGTCATTTATGAAGATGCTGAACAACACAGGGCCAAGAACGGAGCCCTGTGGAATCCCACTAGTGACAGCTCACCAGTCTGATGTCAACCCATTCACTATAACCCTTTGCACACAACCTGTGAGCTGGTTGTTCACCCATCACATGCTGTGTTTATCCAGCTGTGGACTGGACATTTTTTCCCAGAGGATACTGTGTGAGACATGTTTGGAAAGCTTTACTGAAATCCTAAAAGATTACATCTACTGCCTTCCCTTGATCAGCCACATGGGTTACCTTGTCATAAAAGGAAATCAGGCTTGACAAGCAGGATTTTTCTCTCATGAAGCCATGCTGGCCATGAACAATGAACAAATTATCTTTCAGGTGTTTTTCAGCACCTCTCAGGACAATCTTCTCCATAATTTTATCAGTCACTGAAGTGAGACTAAAAGGCCTGTAGTTGCCAAGGTCTTCCCTGGGACAATGTTAGACACCTTCCAGTCAACTGTGACCTTTCTAGATTCCAAAGAACATTCCAAAATCATTGAAGAGGTTTTGAAATGACACCAGCTAGCTCTTGGAGAACTCTCAGATGAATCCCATCAGGTCCCATAGATTTATAGGGATCCAGCTGGAGCAGCAGATCACACACAACTTCAGAGTTAGCTGAAAGTTTCTAATTCACACAGCCATTGCCCTCCAGCTTAGAGCACTGGGACTCCATTAGTCCATCTCTGGAGTTGAAGACAGAGGCAAAAAAAAGCATTAAAGGTCTATATGTCTATATCCTTTTGAACTTTTAAAGTTCAAAACTGTCCTTGTTTGAAAGACAGGTGTCTGCCAAGGAAGGCAGGAACCTCCCTTGGGATGGAAAATATGACCCCTTCCCTCCCAATTGTTAAAACATTGAAATTAAGGGGCTTTCAGGCAAAGATATGGGAAAAGGAGTAACAGTTCTTTACATATATATATATATATAAAAAACAAGGCAAACAAACAACAACAAACCAAGCGAGAAACCCAGTAACAGCCCTCTCTCGGCTGTCAGGGACTTCCCCCTTTGCTGTAGTTATGGCCACAGCCGGCAGGGGTGCTGTTGGCTCCCAGCCAGGCAGGGCAGGTGCGATGATACCCCTGAGGCTGCAGGGGGTGCTGTGCTGCAAGCTCAGCCACCTCTGCACACGGTTAATGGCAGCTCAGCCAGCGGAAGAGATAGGTAAGGGGCTTCCTTTGCAAACTCATAGTGGGCAGGCGATCCCAGTGCCCCTTTGGATGGCGAAATGGGCTGTAGCAGGAACCTCGGAGCAGCAGGCTGGAATGGCAGAGGCAAGCAGACCTGGGGTGACAAATGAAGTGCAGCAGGGACTCTGGGGCCCTGCCAGAAGCTGCAGGGTCTCTGGATGTCGGGTTAAAATGTAGAAAGAAGCCCTGAAGAAGCAGTAGAGAACAGCAGGGCTGAGCGGGGAATCACTCCCCTGGGTAACTTACTGGTGATGGCTGCTGATCCTTGGGTCAGGCTGTGCAGAGGGGGTGGCCCTGGCAAGGTGAGGGTGCTGTACCGTCCCCATGCAGCACACACTGGCTCTGGTCTCCCAAAGCACCAGAGAAGCAGAGACACTAAGTTCCAGTGCTGAAAGGAAAGAAAAAAAATGGGCAAAAGCCACATGGAAACAGTATCTCTGGTCAGAGGGATTGTGCTCCATGGCTGCTGAGACGAACTTGCCCCACCAGAAGGAAGCAACTGTCCCTTGCCCCCAACTTTCACAGAAAATCCCAGGCTGACTCTCACCCATCACAATATGCATGGAGGCAGGGGGAGTGGGGGCAATAACCACCCCAGACACAAAACAAAAACAAAACCGAAAATAGATATGGGATAAAAAAACCATCCCCAAAACAAAAACAAAAGAAAAAATAAAACCATATCCAAAAGAATGGACCACATTTATCTTCTGTACATCACCCGCTATTTTACTTTCTTTGCTAATGATTATTGGGCCTATATGTATGTTTTGTTTTCTAGTGAAGAACCTTTGTTTATTGCCTTTTCTGACCCTTTCTAATGAAATTCACTGCTTTTTGTCTTCTTATTTTGATTGTGCTATTTCTTCACACACAGTCATATTTTAAAAAAAAATTCACATTTTGATATCCATAATAAAAGCTTTCCAGCATTGTACATCATATCCTTTCTTGGCATTAGAATAACTTGCCGTTATGATTTTCTAGTGATTGAAGGTGCCGGAGAGCAGTGACAAGAAGCTGCATTAAGGACAGAATCACAAAGTAACCATTGCATGTGATGGGGCCCTGCTCTTCTGGGCATTACTTAACACCAGCCTGCCCACAGAAGGCAGTGAAATAATTCCTTGTTTTGCTTTGCTTGTAAGCATGACTTTTTCTTTCCCTGTTGAACCATCTTTATCTCAACCCATGAATTTTTTCACTTTTAGGTTTTCAATTCCGCCCCCCATCCTGCTGGTGGGGGAGAGACTGGGCAGCTGTGTGGTGCTTGGTTGCTGGCTGGGGCTAAACCACGACACATATATGAACATTAACAATACTATTCAGTTTCTGCATGTATAGTTACTGATTACAGTAGTAGATACATTTTATGAAGCTGTTCTAATTACTGCATTTGTATTTCTGTATTATCACTATCACAAGTATTTTGCAAATTTTCTTATATGTGAAATAATTTCTTTTATGATGAGAGGCACTATTTAGGTTGCTTTTATTACTAACTGACTACTTAATGCTCATATCTTCTTGCAGTCCACCAGTCAGCAGTTGGCAGATTTACTACTTGAATAGCATAGTCAGAAAATGCCATCTTTTAAGGACCCTTACCTTTCCAAATGTAGATACATAAAATTACAGGCAAGGAATGGTGACTACCTGATTCTGAGTTGTAGTTCCTCCCACTATTGCACAGTTTATGTACCTTGTATTACATAAATTAATCTTAATACATATTACCTAGTTTTATAACAAGATTATGGAACACTAAGAAAATTATTCTGGCTGATTTTCATGTGATCAAGATTTTATCCCAAAAATATTAAAAAGATATTTAGACTAAGCAATATGTCTTGGACAACATATCAGAGGAAGGATAGGCATTTGAAACAGAATTTTGTAATTTTAAAATCCTTTTCAGTCTTAAATGATTGCTAATCTCTGCAATCTTAGCAGTGCATGCACCCTGCTTGTTAAATAAACAGGTTTTTTTCACTTTCCTCCAAGAAAGTTCTTTCTGAACCTGGTGAGGGAGGGGCTGCTGAAACCTGCCTTCTATTAGAGGACGTTCATTAGTACATTTCCTCACAGTTTGTCTCAAATTGGGACATAGGGAAAGGGGGGATTGTTTTAAACTGAAAGAGGAGACATTTGGATTAGATGTTAGGAAGAAATTCTTCACTATGATGGTGGTAAGGCACTGAAATAAACTGCCACTCTGAGGATGTCCCATCCCTGTCAGTGTTCAAGGCCAGGTTGGATGGGGCTTTGGACAACTTCATGTTGTGGGTGTAGATTGGACCTAGGTGAACCTTAAGGTTCCAACCCAAGCCATTCTATGATTCTAGAAGATATAAAATTGTGCTCTACAGCACAGCCAGGGAGAATGGCCCTACCTGTAAACTCTTGCAGAGAGCACCAGGGGAGACTAGAGGCTTTTGGGGATAGAGAACATCTGAAGACCACTATTATCCAACTGAAAAAGATACTGTCAGCTTATCAAGGTGTTCAAATTGCTTTGGAAATGATTGTCACTGAAGCACAGCTCTTCTTGGCACCTGGGTTGCCCATGCTGCTAAATGTTCAAAGGGAGGGTCTTTTCTACTCATCATGCAACTGATGCTACATGGAGTAAGTGGGTTGAACTGATCACATAAGCTCAAATAGGAAACCCTAATCATGCAGGGATCTTGAAAGTGATCAGGGACTGCTCAGAAGCCAAAGATTTTTTTATGTCACCAGAGGAGGAGGTAACACCTGCTGAAGAGGCCCCATTGTACAATAAATTACCAGAGGGTGAGAAGCAATATGGCTTTTTAAAATAATGTGTCCTGCTACATTGTAGAAAAGCATCAGAGATGGAAAGCAGCTGTATGGAGTACCGTACAGGTCCCAGAAACTGGTGATGGAGAAGGTGACTTGAATCAGTTTGCAGAGGTGAAAGCTATCCAGCTGGCTCTAGACAATGCTGAAGGAGAATAATGGCCAGTACTTTGCCTCTATACTGACTCATGAATAATAGCAAATACTCTGTGGGGGTGGTTGATCATCAAAGAAGAGATGCAACATGATTGAGGCGTGGACTTAACCATGGACAGTGCTACTGAATGTGAAACATGCACTGAAATTAAGCAAGCCAAGCATTTAAACTCTCTCTGGTATGGAGGATGGTGGCTGAAATATAAATATGGGCAGGCCTGACTGACTGATTATATCACTGTACCACAAACTCATCAAGGCAAACACCATGTATATACAATGGTGGAAATAACGGCTGGATGGCTGGAAATATACCCTGTGCTTCATGCCACTGCCCAGAACACTACCCCAGAAATAACTGAGTCAGAGAACAGCTCTCATTTCCAAGACAATCTAGCAGACACTTGGGCCAAAGAACATGGCATTGAATGTGTGTGTATATCACAGTCCCTATCATGCACCATCCTCTGGCTAAACTGAACAATGCAATGGACTGTTAAAGACCACACTGTGAGCAATGAGTGGTGGGACCTTCAAACATTTGGATACACATTTAGCAAAAGTCACCTGGTTAGTCAGCACTAGGGAATCTGCAAGTTAGGCTGGCTCTGCCTAATCAAAACTTCTGTGTTGTATAGAAGGGGATAGAGTTCCTGTAGCACAAGATATTCCTGGGAAATCAGTCTGGGAAATTTGTCATGCCTCAGGCAATGACAAAACCACTCATGGGATTGCTTTTGCACAAGGACCTGGGTGTACTTGGTAGGTAATGTGGGAGGATCAGGAGGTCTGGTGTGGACTTCAAAGGGATTTGATTTTGGGTAAGAATAATACCATATAACACAGTGTGTTATCAGTTCTATGGAGGCTATACGCCCATTACCACAGTGGGTGCCTTGTGGCATCCATTTTTGCTATGCCAGATATGCAGATCTGAACCCAACTCGCCTCAGACTGACACATTAAAGAATGAACTTTGAGGAAACGAGACGAGTGAAGTGGTGATGGAATCAGAGTTGGCTTCAGTAAGCAACGATGCACACACCCATCTTTCTTGCCTGAAAGACTGTTATGACAGATGGAGCTCAAGGTCATAGACTAAATAAACTCAATGGACTTCCACAGGAATGGTCCACAGACTAAGGGAATGATATCTGTCTGTATATTTATTAAAAGAAAAGGTTTGGGGTACCGGGAAATCTGGGACCCGACATGATACAAATGATATAGAATAATGGGCAGATACTGCTTTTGGCTGGGGTAGAGTTCATTTTCTTCTTAGTCACTGGTACAGTGTTTTGGATTCAGTATGAGAATTCTGTTGGTAACACATAGATATTTTAGTTGTTGCCCAGTAGTGCTTACCCTGACCCAAGGACGTCAGTTGCCCACACTCTGTCAGTGAGCAGGTCCACAAGAAACTGAGAGGGAGCATGGCCAGGACAACTGATCCAAACTGCACAAAGGGACATTTCACACCATAGAGCATCATGGCTCAATCTCCAGCCTATCATCTCAGTCCCGGGGGAGGGCATAGGGGAGGTGATGGGCAGGGTCTGCGTGGGTATAAAATGTAATGTCACAGCCCAAAAGACTGTCTGGCTACAGGCTATCTGAGCCGCGGTCAGCGCTGCCCTTCGCTTTGTGTAACGGCAGTTATCCAACCTAAGCCTCTTAATCGTTGTGTTTTGTTCTGTTAATAAGATAATAAATTCTTAAAAATTCAAATCGTGAGAGGTCCTTTCTAACACTCTGGCAGCTGGTACTTGGTCAAGGGCTAGAACTTGTGGAGGGACTTCACCTTCTTCTCATCAGAAGACAGCAAAGCAGCCGGCTGGGGCAACTTGGACTCCATGTCTTCTCACCTCGGCTGTGTGCTGTGGGAAGACTGGGGTGATTGCATGGAGTGGTGCCACTCTGCTCCTCTCAGTGCAATGCCACAGCTGCAGACTGGCACTCGCGGAACCACCTTGAAGTAGTCCAGCACTGCAAAACACAACCTCTTGGGAAAAAAAACCAAACAAACAAATACCTGGAGCAAACCCCTCGAAAAGGAACAAGAGAAAACCCAGAAGGGGAGCCTACACCCACACTTCCTGAGTTCTATGGCAAAGGGCAAGAGGCAAGAGCGAGCCAAGAGACAAGACAGCTCTGCTTGGGCAAACTTGGCTTTTCAAATAAACTCGGGCACCCCGCCCCCTCCACCCCATGGGTCTGTTTCCAGCTGCAGGGTCTTAAAGAGACAGTAAGAATTTTGGGCAGAGGTAGACATGGAATACAATAACATTTATGTCACCCAGAAATAGCAATATTTTTCTGTCTCCTCATCTTACACTCCTGTTATACAGATCTTGACAAATTTTTTTCCTTTCAAGTAGAAAGCTAATCTATTGTACGCCAATCATACTCATCACAAACTTTTCTATTTGCTCTTTCTGTCTGTCAAAAGACACACATTCTGTAGGAGTTTTAGAAATTAGTGTAAAGTCACTGTTGATTTTCTCAGCTGTTGGATTATGTTTAAATATAAAAGACATCTAGGCTCACTACTGTATCATTAAAAATATTGTGTGCCAAAACAACTTGACTCGATGGTCCTTATGGGTTCTCTCCAACTTGCAATATTCTGTGATTCTGAGATTGAGAGCTCTTCATTGTCTTAGATACTCTTAAGACAAATAAATAGTTAATCAGGAGCTTGATACATTTATGAAGTTTTTATATACTGCCATGGGTTTGATGAGGGTGATTATTGAATTACGGTGTAACAGGAAAAAAAACCCCACACAACATACAGTCGATACAACAAAACAGAAAAGCCAATCAATACTTCTGGCTGCATTTGGCAGACAAGAATACACGGAACAAACTCAACAATGGAGGATTAGCAACAATTTTGGTTTTGAGTTGGGTTTTTTTTTTTGTAGCTCTTGTATGTGTATGACCAGTAATATCACCTTAGGTTGGTTTGTTTGTTCGGCTTGGTTTGCTTTCATATTATAAACGTTGTTTGTGACAATTTATAAGTAACTTGGAATCTCTATGCTCATAGTATTTTTGATGTTAAACAACTGTAGGATTATTAGTACTCCCTAATCCATGTAATGCACATCAATGAATTTACAAAATGTCAGAGTCTGCAGGAGAAACTCAATGTATTTTTGTTAAAAGGTAGAAAAATATATGCCAGTGCTTTTATGGTGGATAATAGGCAGGAGGCTGAAGTAACCTGCCTGGGAGTGATGAATGGGTCGCTAAACATTCTGCAGATGTAATTTCAAATAGAAGTGAACAAAATACAGGACTAAAGAATCCAACACTTTGACTAGTTGCTCCTGCTCCTACTACTTTTATGCAGTATAAGGCTATAATTTAAGAAAAGTATGTGGTTTATTATTTTCTGGAAAATTGTGCCTATTCACTTCTGCCAGCATGGACATACACAGTAACTCTAGTGTTTCCCAGTCACATCAAACCTAGTTCATAGTGAGAAAGATGTAGTTTTCACCTAAGTGAAATGAGAGCTACATGGCCATAACCATAGCACAGACATCTCTTGCACAAGTAAAGCTCTCTGCTGCAAATGTAAATCCATTTTTTGGTTTGGTTTTTTTCGGCCCCAGTGTGGGGAATCTGACAGG